>VXAL01016669.1:155394-206764 GCA_013399475.1 Chauna torquata
AACAAATTCTTTCTGCCTCCAAGTGATCTGTCAATAAAAGGTCATCCTCTAGAAGCCACAATTTGAGCACTGGCATCTGCCTCAGTACAACTTATCTTCATTAAAGTCAGTGAGGCTTCTCATGAGTGGACCACAGCATCTATTTAAACCCCCCTGAAAGCAGCTGGGGACAGCTCTTTGGAGCATTCAGAGCATGAGCTGATGGTGTTCTTGGAACAGAGAAAAATCATTCAGCCTTCAGCTGGTAAATCATACTTACATGGAAAAAGTTTATCAGCCTTTAGGATACATTTTCATATTGACATATGGTTTTGTTTTAGTATTTTCCAGCTATTTTTTAAAATAATGCATTGAATCCAAAAAAATTGTTTCCTATTATATCTGTCATTGACATGAGTTCTAGGATGGCATTAGGAAGCACAGAATATTGCATTGAGATATGTAAAGGCCTTGATTTATCTGTTTATCCATTTGTTATATAATTTGAATTACTATCAGTGTAGTATCATCCCATTATTCAGCAAGGGAGCTGTCAGGAATCTATGAACATATTACTGAATTTTTAATGGCATTTATGATATTTAGCATACTTATTCACAAAAATACATGCTACAGAAGACAAGCAAATAGATTCATGTCAGTCAGGGCAGGGAGAAACTAGAGAAAACATTTCTCTACTAATACATTAAAGTACACATATATTAACACAAGCCTTTTAAGAATTGACACTGTATTTATATAGTGACTTTCCAAAAATGGATCTCTGCATGAGACCAATGACAGAGGGTTATCATGGGAATTTTTGTTGATATAGGGTTTGAAGAACTCCGGTTTTGATTTGGTTTAGTTTCTGATGATTAAAGTATGATATTATTTTTGTTTCAACTCTTCCCATACCAAGTATGACCAAAATTTCACTATTTATTATTTTTATAAAGTGTGTTACATCACCATTAGACTCTTAACCAAGCAAACTTTTGCTGTTTAGGCACAATTGAGAAGAGCATAATTTGTGGAAAGCCTAGAAATGTTTATGTACGTGCTTAATTTTCTGCCACAAGTGGCCCTGCTGAAGCTATTAAAGCTATTCTCATCAGCAAAGTTAAACAAGCACAGATAATAAGTGATAACAGGGATCCAGCATGTAGTTAGATTCAGACAAGAACTGAAGTGGGTTTGGGATGAATTTAGGACTCAGGTGTCAAGAGCTATCATGCTTTCTAGTCAGAAATAGTTTTGGAACTACTTTTCTGACTTTCAGCTCAAAAAAGTATTTGCAACAACATTGAATACTGCCTTTGTGTTCTCTGTTTCACCTCAAGGAAAACATTTAGCAAGACTGTTATGAAGATACATAGCATGATTTTCAAAAACATGGAGGTAAAAGAGAAAGGAGTGCTCTTTCCATCATACAGAATGGAAAGAGAATTTCAAAAGTATTCTCTGCGCTGGAGGATGAAATGTTAAAACCTTGACTTTGCAAGGAGATACACTTCCCCTGATTATAGATGGAGGAGAAGATGCTCAGCTCTTTGTAAAGGTAGAGTATTTGTGATTTATCCAGGTAGAAGTTTAAGGAAGAGCAGACTCTTGTGTAAAATTTCTTGTCTGCTCACTCTACAACCACAAAAAGCAACTGCAGTGGATTCATGTCTTGGTTTGAAATCCAATCCATTTATTACATAGCTAGGAAAATGTGAGACACTTGAAGAACAAATTGCAAGCCTCAAGGCATGCTTAATTTAGCAAAACCAAGTTTAAATATAGCTCCAGATATGGAGCACACGGCTGACTCATCATGTTAACTTATAGTTGAGCAACTCCCAAAATAAATGGGGTAACACCAATGGATGTGAGAAGACAATCAGAAGTGATCTGCCAACCCCTTCTCCATAACCAATTGCAAAATTAGATCAATGGTTGTGCTAGCAGAAAACATTTATGTAGAAGCAATCTGGTGTAATTCAAAACAACATGTAGACATTCTCCAGAATATTTGGGATAGATACTCTTTTATCTTGACAGTATCTGCTCTTCATTTCTGCCAGAAAAATAATTGAGTAGTTGGAAATCTTGGTGGGAGCATGAGTACTAATGAAAATAACTGAATTTAAGAACTTGGAAGATTTTTAGTACAGGGTGAAGCCAGTCTTCCTTCTCCCCCAGAGAATCCAGCATTTTGGATAGAATTAAATTTAAAAATTGATGGGTAGAAGAAAGATACAAATCAGGGACCTACAGCCTTTACTGAGATAAGTGTTTACTTATTCATTGGTGAGCTTTCGAATTTAATGAAGAATGATATCCTCAAGCTCATCTTGTTCACATGGAACTACAGAACAATAGAAATGCAAGAGACCTTCAGAGATAGTGGCATTCTGTAGTACAAACATGCATACTAAGATCATCCATAATGAAAAGTTGAATATCCTTTTCTTAAAACTGCCATTTTAAGAAATGAAAACCTCCACTAAAACACTTCAGGCACTGTCCCTGGAATATAGAGGCAGGGAGGAGAGGAAATTGGGAGACTCATGAAAGGGTGTCAAGACCACAAAGCAGTGAGCAGCAGCAATTTTTCACCTAGAAGGGAGAATGGCTTGTGACCACTGTCTGTGACCCTTCGTGGGAAGTAGAGAGCTGATAACTACCATTAAACACTGACACGGAGCTAATCTTCCTGAGGAGGAATGAATGTTTTCAATGCAAGAGGTCACATGTGAGCAAATGATCCAGAATGAATTCTCATTTCCAAAATGTTGGAGAAACACTGTGTTTGAATATCTGTTTTCTTTTTAAATGGCTAGCCATCCTTCTTTTCTTAATTATAATACAAATCTTACTTGCTTCATTTTAAATCTATTGCATTTTATTCCATCCGTACCTTCAGTCTTTCCTGATGATCATCCTCACTGCTGGATTCATTTTAATTTTTCTTCATGTCTCTTGAACCATTGATGTGCAGAATGGCCTGGCACCCAGTTTTTCATGTAGCTTTCTATTTGTTTCAGTGAGAATAAATTTTGTTAGGTGGGTTGTAGGAGTGTATAATGAAAAAATGTCAAAACATACAAGACATCTACTACTTTTCTCCCACTCACAAAGCCTATTATCAGCCTATTATCTTGTCCTAGAAAGAGGTTAGAGCAGTCTGACTTGATTTGTTCCTAAAAATTTATTTCCTCATTATCTGCTAATTCTCACCAATGTTTTGCTTGGTTATTTTAGGAGGTAGAAGTTTAATTGGCCAGAGCCAAAACTCTGGCTCCCCTTTCTCCTCTTTTTTTTAAGATGGCTATATCTAGACGTCTCCATCCTTTCACAAGCTTAACTATTATCCAGTTTTTCAGATCACCACTTTATGTCCTAGATAGACTTGCTCCATTCTCAGGCTAGTGTAACTCAACTGAGAACTGCCAAACAGTTTGAAAATATCTTAAAGAAACTAACCCAAGCACCTCCTAAACTTTTCATCCAAAACCTAGCCTGAATTTGTACTCTTTTTACTCTCATATTATTTATATAAGTTGACTGCTTATGGTTAGTCTTTCAAAAAAACTTTTCAAAAAGACTACTTCAGACTTCTTCCTCTGTCAATATCTTTCTTTCACTTTTGAATAGCTGGCAAACATTTTCTCTTCCTTTTAAGAGTTAACATACCTTTTAAATTATTGATTTTTAGGTTTCCTTTGCCTTTCTCACTGTGTATCCTTTCATACCTTTACTTTTTGATTTGTGTACAACACTTCTTTAACTTTTAAATGCATCCTCAAAATCTGATGTTGTTTCTGCTTTATCTACACTTTCTTTTTTTTTCTTTTCTTTTTTTTCCTTTTCTTTCTTTTTTTTTTTTTCCTGTGAGGCCATTGCAGAGTTGTTGGTAGAGTTAGCTTGGTTTTCTAATACCTTTCCATTGCTCATCTCATCGGGACGGTTATCATTTGCAGTTCTGGTATTATGTCTTTATGGAACTGTCAGTTTCACAGAATTTGGTCTATCTAGCATTTCACTCATAAAAAATAAAAGCTGAAAGTGATCATAGCCCTTCTGATATTTTAAGACTTCCGTGTCCTTTTTTCACAGATTGTTTGACACATCTAAGACCACATCCAGAGGGGGAGGAAAATCAAAACTACATATACCTTCAGTTCTGAATGGGAAAATATCCTCTAGTTGTAGTCATGAATGGGGAGAAATACTTTCATTCTCTTCAGTTTTCTAAAAACAGGTAAGTACTGAAATATTTTCAATGTTAAAAAAAAAAAGAATACTATACATAAGGAATATTTACCTAAAAACAGTGAAAGTTATTTATTTTGCTCAGCACTGAAGAAAACTTTATGGTATCCTGAACAAAATTGACTACTGGTGTCAATAACAATTCTTTATGTAAATACGAGATAAGAGTTCATTTTGGTAAACATATATCTCTTACAAGTCACTGTTAAATTTAAAACTTTTCATGTATCAGGAAAGTGCTTGAAAAACTGATCCTCAAGAACAAATTGAAGGAAAATTGAATTTTATGCTAGTTCAGTGATAACAGTAGAAGTTCTTCATACAGCTCTAGCACTTTTAGGCAATTTCTGTGTTTTAGAAAAACATGTTAATGTACAAAATTTGATATTCACTTTTTGTTCATGGAGAAGCTGAAGTACTAAATGATGCTGCAGGTGTTTTATTCATAGAATACCTAAGTTCTCTGACGGTAATGTTAACAAGATCTAAAATGTTTTTAAATTTTTGACAATTTGATTTTTTTCACAGGCAGACTCAGACTCTTGTGAAATTAGCAACATTTTACTTTAGCTAAAACTGTAAAACCTTGGAATAGGATTCTGTTCATAAAACTCCATTTTTTATAGTGAACTGTAAAACTTCTTCTAGCACCAACTGATGTACTTGGATTAAGTATGAAAACTGTCAACAGTTAGTTCTGTTCAGAGTACCATGGATATGTGCAATATATACTTTTACAAGAACTTTAAAAAAATAGTAAAAAAAGGAAGAATTTCCTAAATATTTCTAACTAGTCTTCAGTATATGTATTTATGTTCCTGTGTGGCATGCATAGCTCTGGGATGTGTGCTGTATGGTTTTCCATTTTCTCTTAATAGCAAAACCAAAATAAAAGAATATCCTTTTTGGACCACCATCAGGGGGTAGGAGGAAGAACTTGAGAAATATGGAGTTATTCTTCTTCAGAGATGCTCAGCTACATTACAGTGGGTCATAATTAAATCAGCAGAGAGTGATATCTCTGGAACACCCGTTGTAAGTCAGACTGGTATTAATCATCTCCAAGGTGATCCCAGTTACTATGGGAACTATGATATTTGTTTGTGTTCTTAGCACTGGCTGGTTGCCGAAGTTTGGCAGCATCCTTAGAGTAATCCAGCAGATTAGAAATGTTAAGTCTCTGTCATGAATTTTTCATTACTGCTGTCAGTATGAATCTGTCCTTTACCAAAATAATTACTAATTAATAAATCCTACTCCATGTTCAGATGGGAAAGGTTGTCTATGCTAAACCTGCCCTTTTGTAACCAAGCTGTTTAAACCCTTTTGGATTTTGTCAAGCAAAGAAAGCACCATTTTTTTCACTCACTAAGCTCTTTCGAAAATGTGCAAACTCCTTGCCATTCCTTTTTTCCCTGTGACTTTTAGAGATATTTATTGAAAAAAGATGAATCGTTCTGAAGAGAGGCTCGACTCAGATGTATCATTCCCTCTTGTTTAATTAATTTCTGTTCTCCAGCTGCTCCAGAGAATTGCTCTGGTTAATGAAAGAGTGCCTGAAGGTACAAATGAGCTCCTGGACCAGCTCTAGCATCTTTGTCCCATCCCAGAGTCAGGGTGAGACCTGGCTGTGCCCTCACCATCCACCTGTGGGTGAGTGGATGACAGTATGGGCTGTCCTGCGTCTCACACAGGTCCCCACCATGCTGGGTGCCCCAGCAGGGCCGATCCCCAGAAGCTCTCTGGGTGCTCTTGCTGACTCCAGGCAGTCTATCATGCTTCACCCATGGATAAAATGCCTGAGATTCACTAGACTCCATTAAACGTGATGTGGAACAGCAGAACACTTGTTCCAGGAGAGGGGAGCAAGGGAGAAAGAGTGGGGAAACATCCTTAAATTCCCCCAAATCCCCAGAAATAATTTATTATCATGGGAAAAGTCATTATCCTTGACTCAATGTTAAAAAAACATCACACAAAAATGGATGAATTATTGAAAATGTAATTGGAGGAGGGCAAGGGAAAGCAGAAGTAGCTAGAGAGCATTTCATTTTCCTGCTTCAGTGGCTATCCTTCCTCTGTGTAGATGCCATGCTTTGCTTCCCCTTTTATTTTGTCTTGAGAGAAGCAGACAGCCCGAAGAAAGTCAGCTGCACTTGAATCATGTAGAAAATCTGATCTTACTTCACTATGAAGTAATATAAACTCTCAAAGACACCTTTATTGCAATGTCAAGATATGTGTGCATCACAGTACCTCATGCTCATATACTTTTTTTCTACAAAGACATACTTATCCTGAAGGAGTTACAACCACACGGCCCCTTTCTTTTATTTTCTCTTTTATTTTTATTTTTTTAACTTTAAAGGGTCTGTTTCAGCACCTTCATCTAAACCTTACTCCAGTCTTTCGTATGATCTAAACCATAAACGTGAAGTTCAGGAGCTCACTATGAAGATTTTTTGCAGGAATGGGGCCTTACTGATTGATAATATCGAAGAGTAGTGCAGACCTCTAACAGGATGGAAAAAAGAAATAAGAGAACAACACACAAGAGCTGCAGAAGACAAGGCAGAGTCTCTGCCTCTCTGGAGGCAGAGTCTGGGCTGCTCTTGAGGAGACCACTCCTAGGCAATGTGGAAATTTTCATCTGAACTCTGTTGCTGATGGTTTATTTTAGCCAAATGTGTTCATCAGCAGCATTAATTTGTGCTGAGGAGTTTGCATCTCCATTTTAAACAGCACTGTCTTCCAAAATGTTATCCGAACACAAGATATGAAAATGCTAAGGAAGATTTAGTCAAGTGTTTAGAGCCAATTGAAAGAAAATTTTGGTATGAAAGTTTAGTTTGAAAACCTATAACAAATGGTTAATTAACCAAAACAACCTGCATTAACCTGAAATAAAAACTCTTCCAGGAATCCCAGAAGTGTGGTGTTGGAAAGTGTGGGTGATTTATATAGTGCCAGAAACTCTTCAAAGTGTGACTCCCTTCCACTGCACACTTTGAATGCAACAATGTAGAAACCTTATCACAACAGAACATAATAAAAAGAGATATACTCAGTACGAGCTAAGACAAAGAATTTCATTCAAAAATGAGACAGAAGAATGCATCTGTGAAAATTTTCTTGTGAAAACTTGAGAATATTTTTATCATTATTCTGCAGAAATAATCAAACAATCTAAAAAGGCAAAATTTTCATCTAGAATAAACTTTTCACATTCTTAACAAAGGATAAATTAGTCAAAGCATCAAATATTGAACATTTAGCAGAAAAACTCTTTCAATTCTGCCATGCCTTTCTGAATACTTTAATGTCAAAATATGTGAAGTAACATTCAGTAAGCATCAGTGAAAATATGTCAGCTTTGTGGCATCACAGAAGAAACAAAATCATTTACAATTTTAGAGACACAAGGAAAAGAACTGGTGAATCGACTGACAAAAATATTTACCACTGAAATAATTACATGATTTGCAAAGCCAATAAATATTTTCAGAGCTCTGAGAATATTGTTTCTTTGCATAACACAGTTGAAATAAATTATCATCAAAACCATATATCTGCTACCAGGAGTAGATAATTTACTCTCCTCCCATTATCTCTGCCATATAGTATAGAGGTTGTTGTTTACTCCTATGAAATATTCATCAGGAAGATTACTTTATATTGTTAAACATTCACAACTATAATCTTCCTTTTTTTTCTTTTCCATGAAAATAGACTTTTATCAGAACAATTTTGATTTCATTTGCCTTGCTCCTTGGAGAAGGAGCTTTCCAAAGACAAAAAAGCAACAGCCACACAGGCTGGCACATATTCCAAGATTCCTACCTATTCCCAACCATTAATGTGCTGGTATGCTATACCTCACTTTTGGTATAATAAATTAAATCTTCTGATGTTCTTAGTTTGGAAAGACAAAGCAACCTCATAGCCACAGTTGCCTGAATTTTGCATGACCAACAGCTCAGTGCTTGATTGCACACATCAAAGAAATGCCAAAGGTTTAGAACGATGTATTCTCAACTTCAGTGCTTCAGCCCAGTTGTAGCTGCTTTAAATTTAGGTACAGTATGTATCAGACATGTAGATATGATCAAACCAGAATTAATTAAGATCCTTAGTCATACAGAGCATGCCATAAATCAAAGCAAAACTTAAAAAGAAAAACAAACTCATTTTCACGGTGCTCTGAGAGGATGCCACACAATACGAACTAGGAATTGGGTTATTCTCTGCTCAGCCTACCATATTTTATGCATGTGTTCAGTAAAATACTCACAGAGATTCAAAACTCATTTAAGAGGATATCCTTCCTCATCAAAAATGAAAGAGCACATTACATGAATAATGACGAGACTGAAATTAGCTCTTGTCCCTTAAAGGAGCAGCAGCTCTGTCTAGTTTAGGGGTACTTATAGAAGAAAGGCAGTCCTGGTGTCATGACTGCGTTTTTTAAATTGATGTTGTCCACAGGGTATAATCACTGTGTATCATTCATGTAAGACACCCTTTTCCCGGGATTTATACAGAGAAAGAAGAAGCTGCTGTGAAGGGGATGATGGCTAGGCTGCTTAATCCTTTAATAATGAATATACTACTTGTGAAACATGTCAGATGAAAGAGTCTTCAGGATATGTCTACCCATATCATAAGTATGGCCAAACTTGCCCACAGGGATCCGGCAGTGTGCCCTTCTTCTTGGAAAAAGCATCTTCAAAGATAACAGGTCAGTTCAGCCTTTTCATCCAGCCACACTTTCTTTCCTCTGCCACCTACAGAGGTAGTCAACTTGCCTTGTTCATGCAGGGGACACTGCGGCTTACAGTAGGTTTTGAATAGCAAAATCAATGATAGTGATAAAATTTAGTATAGACATTTGAAATCTGTTATGCTGGCTGACACACTGATATCTGGCAAATATTTGTAAAAACTAAGTTTTGGTTACATCAGTGCATAGGTGTTTGAGAATTACCATTCTTCATAAAATGCCAGTATTTCCACACACAGAAAACACTTGTGTATAAATAAATAAATAAGATTATTCAGTATTTGCTTTTCATTGCTCTTCTGTTTAAAAAGTTTCTGTCAACTAATAAGACAACAAAGGAAGTATTGTGCAATGTAGGACTGCAGTTTCCAAAGGCATCTCAGAAGTTAACTGATCAACTGACACTGGAGTTCACAACTTATGATCTCTATTAAGAAAGCCAGCTTGGATGAGTAACCAAATGTCTCAAGTATGCTATAACGACCAGTGAATTAAAGAAAAATCAGGTTGTAAAAACCCCTTTGGGACTAACCACAAAGGTATAAACAGAACTGATTTGGGACTAGCCTGCTTTTGGATTAGGAGTGGCTAGTCAGGTGAATATCTGCCTGCTGTAGGTTTGATGTTGTTTTATTTCCAACTCAATATTTCACAAGAAAATTGTATTTTATGAGACAGCTAGCATACCTTGTTGCAGGAAGCTGATTTTGAAAATGAAAGCTGAGAACCTGGGAAAAAAGTGGACTATTATTTAAACCATACCAAGTGTTTGTATGTGTACAGGGCTTTGGTGGGAGGGGGAGGAGGAGTTACGCTTTGGCATAGCTGTTCATGACAGAAAATTAACAAGAGTTTTGCTTTTCCTACTGTATTTTTATCATCCAAGAGCTGAAAAGATAAATGGTTCTGTCATTTCAGCTCCATAGGTGGAACTGTGCTGAAAAAGTAAGAAGTGGAAAATTAACCCCACATAAGCAACCATGCTAGGAAGAAAAATGAAAACATTAAATGCTCTGCACGTGCAGTAAGGCAGCTCAGATATCAGGCTTTCATTCTGACTTCTTTCCTCCACAGAAATGCATCATTCATTGTTCTCAACAAAGACCAACATTGCATTACAATGAATGCCACTTTGATGAGGCAGAAAAATTAAACTAAAGACAGCCTGGTGATTTCAACCACCTGCTCCAGTTGATGTGAGGAGCTCACTCTAGGATGTGCCGAACAGGGCCCCAGCAGCTTCCCAAGAGCAGTGCCAGTGCTCCCCGTAACAATGTGAAGCTGCAGAAGATTTCAACCTGTGAACTACTTCTGTAGATAAACAGATCATGTTTTAACACGAATAAGCTTTTTTTGATTTACTGGGCCCTAGCCGAAACATGAAGCTGTATCTATTGCCATCATCCGTGCCTTTTGGAAGGAGAAGAGGCTGGGCAAAACTTCTTGGGGAAAGCTTTGTGCGAGACTTACCTTCCAAGACTAATTTAAAAAAAAAAAAAAAAAAGTATGCTACTGCTTGAGGAAAGAACTCAAAGAATTAGTAAAAGAAATTAAAGTTGCCACCATTCATTTTAGTCTTGAATTTAATGTATTGGTTTAAGGCCAGTATTGGTCATATGTATATTATCTTATAGCTTAAGGTTGTACCCTAATTATCAGTCATATATAGCTAGCTTAAATTTGTACCCTTTCTCAGTAAAGTTGTAACCAGATGTAACGATGGAAGAAGCCACATCATAGCTGCAGAAGTCTGCTTCCACTGTCATTGTAGCAGTGTAGGTCACTCAATTCTGGCAAAAAAATGCGGCTTTATGACATATGCAGTATGTCACTATATTTACGGCTGGATAAAGTCAATGTGATATTACTGATCCAATGTGATATTATGGTCTCAGGTTGCACCAGGGGAGGTTTAAATTGGATATCTAAATTTCTTGATGGAGAGGGTGTCTAGGCATTGGAACAGGCTGCTAAGGGAAGTGGTGGAGTCCCCATCCCTGGACATATTTAAGAGACGTGTACATGGCACTAAGGGACATGGTTTAGTGATGGGACTCAATAGGTCAGGCTGATGGTTGGACATGATGATCTTTTCCAACCTAGTGATTCCATGATTCTATGATTCTACTGCTAGATGGACAGAGTGATCACCCTCATGCTATCCTCAGCAGTTAAGACTAGTAAATATCCTCTGACTTCTGACAAGTTTTAAATTCCTGCACTGCCTAATTAGAGAGAGTAATTCCCCACAGTTCCATTCCCTAACAGCTGACAGAAACAGGCTCCTCCAGAAAATTATTAGCTTTTAGATATGCTGTATCACCTACTGAAGAGCTTCTGTGTTGTTGTTGTTTTTATTAAATGTAACAAAGTCATTGGGCAACCTAAGCTCACTGTCAAGTTCATTTCAAGTGTGTGTATATGTTTAAATGAAGAGGAAGGGAAAAGGTTTCAAACTCCTTTGCAAAGCTGATAAGTTGCAATAGTTTTGTATGACAGCGTATGTTAACTAACTTCTGTAGTTGTAAGCAAGAGCTATTGAATCAAGAGGAAATGACAGACCTGTGAAGGCTTTTCAATGAAAGCAACCCTGAAATCTGCCTTCTGTAACCTCTACAGATCAGTCTGAAAAGATGGACAGAATTATTTTTCAGTTGGGATCCAAGTCTTATTTTCATTATAATACAATTTATTCCCACATTTCAGCACTCTTATGACAGAAATATGTTCAGGGACATTAGAATAAATAAAAGTCAGAATGAATGCTACTAATAAGGGAATGTTGTCTGAGTGATAACAGTGCAGTAATGGCAGAGACATGAATAACGAAATGGCTCGCTTTCTCTTTTAATTGCCTTTCCTTTTACTGGAAGATTGAGTCTCTGTTTTCCATCCAAATCTTTTCACAAGTAATTAGTGGGTGCAAACTTCTGTCAGATGTGAATATTTTTCCATAGTCCTTAAACCAAAGAAGGCAACAGAACATTAGGTCTGGCATTTCTAATTACAATTCTAATTATATAAAACCTTTTTGCCCAAAACAGCAAGAAACAGTTCCTACTGCTTAATGGAAGCTGGGCTCTTACCAATCACCATTCTGGTACAGTATTCATTTATGTAAAAGTCAATTGCTGCATGCTACCCACTGCCAACTGTTACCCACATGTAGCTAGAGTGGCATAATCCATCTAGCATTGTATGATCATTCCAGCTTTCTTTAAAATTCTGCCTCAGCGTGGTGCTTTCCTTTTTTTTATAAGTAGGTTACAAACAATAAACTAATATCAGAAGCAATAGGGAATCACTGCTGGCCAGCCAGCAAGTTCCAGTGTTCGTTATATTAGTCACCAATGCAACTCTCTCAGTTCTATATCACTTTATTACTATTTCTGAATCTTACAGCCTGAGAGGCCACTGGCTGCTGATCCTGCTTGCAGCTAAATACTATATAGTGTTACTCACCAACACAAAATCATTCACAAAGAAGAAATGAAGAGGAATGGAACAAAACCAAGCCAATACCCAGGACACAAAGGAGCTCCTAGGATGCCCTAAGAGGGAATAGTTCATGCTGCGTGGGCAGGAGGGGTATGGGGGGTGTCTCATGATGCGCACTTTTCCATGTTGCATCTTGACTCCCCTAATCACCTGATAAAATATGTAGCCCTATAGGACAGTAAGACTTTGGCAAACACCATCATAACCAGGGTTTCCTGCAGTTTCTTATTTTATAGTCAGATGTGAAAGAATATGTGACGGCGAAGCACACGCAAACCCTGAAGAACAGCAGTGAGAGGGAGTTTCAGGAAAGGAAATTTTTCATTCCCAAAAGACAGAAAGGCATTTCATCACAGGAACTGCTGATCAATAAGCTACCAGTCAGCTAATTGTGTCATTACTTACCCAGATCTCAAACATGACCTTTAAAATTAACTTCTGCCTTTGCTGACAGGCTGAAGCTGGTTTCTCTCTTGAAGCTTTTAGGATCTCACCAGAATTCCTCACTTGCCTAAAAAAAGGGGGGATAACTGATACATTTGTAAGAGAAATTCTAATACTATAAAGCAGACCAGCAAAATATTGGTCTAACTACCCCCTCCCTAACCTCCTTCCTATCGATCTAACACCTGAAGTCTCTTAGTCATGAGAACAAGATGTCAAAGGCATGTATATGCTTAACATAGAGCTACTGCCACTTTTAATTGGTTATAACACCCTTCCTCATCACCCATAAACCTTCCATTCATTAAAAAAGAAAAAATAAAAAAATACGCTTTGCCCTCAATCAATGACTTTTGTTTCTCCAGCCTGCTGGAGAATCAGACCCAGTTAAGTGACTGCTTGCAGAAATCACAACCCTGGAGGGTTTGCCGCTGGGTCCTGAAACAGTGTAAGCCAGGGCCCTGCCAGACAAGGAAGCCATTCTGTGGTTCTCTTTGGGGTGCATTTGCTGCTGTACCCCCCTCCAAATGATGACAGTAGCCTCCTTCTGTAAATGGGGCTTTCCTGCACTCAGCATTTGCAGGGAAAATCAAAATACAAATTCACCTATCCTGTAAGCTATGCTTCTTACGTAAGAACCATCCTTTCTCATGTTGTTTGCCACAAGATAGAGCATGCACGTAATCCTCCCTGCCCCAGGGTCTCTCAAGTGTTTTTACTGCCTGTGTGATGTCTCTGTGTGGTGTTGTTTCCCCTGTCCATGGGGGGTTGAAGGCTGTGCTGCAGCCTGCAAGGCAGGATGGCACTCTGTGTGGGTAAGGTTGTATATTTAGCCCTCAAGTAGCAGTTGCTGAGGAGCCACTCTGTCTGTCAAGTGCAAACGAGAGCCAGGTTTCAGGGCAGTGTACACAGAAATGGCAGTGAATGCATCTATTTAAGGATGCTTACTCCACTCGCATCCACCTCCAACCACCAACACCAGCTAATCCAGAACTTCGACTGGTGAGTGGGGATGGAATCAGAACAGAGCCCCTTGTTTCTTCAGGATGTGGCCATTTTGCAGGCTGGCGTGCATATGGATATCTGGTTTGTGCATCAAGGATGTAAGTAGCAACATTACGGCAGCCTCCAAGGGTGCCACATCTGGCCCCAGGCAGAGTTTACCCCACAAAATACTATAGGCGTATGAGTCCCTAGGGTTCTTGAGGGTTCTTGCACACCAAGAGTTAATCCAAAAATTGAGCCACCTCATATGAAGATCTGGTGAGCCGAGGTTCTGTAGATATTTAAATGTTTCTGCTGATCTTTGCAGTCATCAGGCATACCTACACCTGGGAGGTAAAATGTTCTTCCCTTTTCCTAGCTTACAAGTCAATTGATCATATTGCTTTGTTTCAAAAAGAGATTTAATAAGTCAAGGATCAAGAAATCAAAGAAAGAGAATGAGCAAATCTTATACAACTGGGAAATAGTCATATTTCACCTTCTGTTCACTAGCTGTGTGTTTCGATCTGGCACTCACTGAATTAACTGCTTCTTAGTACAGGTCTCCTTTCCTGCCAAATCCTGTCATCTGTCACGTCAGAGTAAAGAACCAGATAATTCTGAAATCCAATCCTGAAATAAATATAGAGCAGTAAGTAGCATCATTTTTTTGCTGTCTCTCCACAAAAGCACAGAAACTACACATTGAAATAAGCTTTCTCTTCTTTTCTGCTCTCTCCTCCATGTTCTCTTGAAAGAATACTGAAGAAAAAAGCAAAAACTGAGGAAAAAGGCAATATAGCAGGAATCTCTCCATGTGCACTTACAGTAGTGTGGTTAATTCAGCAAGTGTAAACCCAGGTCATCCACTCCATTAAACATTATGAATCTCGTTGTCAGCTCCATGTGCAGCCACAGGACAGAGATTCAGACTTGCTGCTGGGACACCCATAACCTTTTCCACATTAGCTGAACATATATTTTTATTCTGAGCACGCACAGCTCTACAAGGAGTTTCCTGTTTCTGCAAGGAGCTAACCCTGCAAAGCAGAGGTCTTACAGCTGGCCCCATTTCTTTCCTGTCCAAGGTCTTCAAAACTGGGTTAAGTCTAAAAAACTCAGGAGTCTACCTTAAAAAAATCTTCATCCATTGTACAAATCATATCTTAAATTTACAAACTTAATCTTTCTCCATCATTTTCTCACTTCTGAGGATGCAGAGTATGCTCAAGCCACACTTCTCAGAATTTTTGCAGGATGGAGGGTGAAGAGTGGAGGGGTTGTCTAGGGTTTGTTTTCCTCTCCAGAAAGAACATGAATTCTCACAAATAGCAAAAAAATCAGTCTGCAATTATTGCAAGTTTTACTATCAAACAATGGCAATGTTGTAAAAGCAGATACAGCAGGTAGTTGTTTGTCTTCTGCTACTTTCCAGGACTCTTTCCCCTGGCCCTCAAGCCCTCTCTATCCAAAATGTGTAATTCCCATCTCTCTGCTGGGTCACTGTCTTTGAGAGAGTCCCTTGAGCTCTGTTCCGGGCCAGCTTGTGCTTCTTATGTGGAAAGATACTCCTCTGACAGCGTTCTTGCTTGCTCAGCAACCTGCCCAGTTTATTGTCACCAGACTCCTACCCAGTTCATAATCTAGGCCAGCTGAGACCTCAGGCACTGCTGCTATCTCTGGGCTTGAAATTGTCTGCTGACACCCATTTTTTTCAGGCTAGGCTTCTGAAGTAATCTGCTGTAGCTTTGCTGATTCCCCAGACTTGCTGCCTCAGTTGGGAAAGAGTAGCGTGGAGACTTGGGTTCAAGATGCAGGAGTGGAACAACGGCATGTAGAGCTTCAGCCCTCTCATGTTCAGGAAACGGTGGGCAAACTGAGTGGTGGATGATTTCCTGTCCACAAGAATTTGATATAATAGACAAACCAAACCGTGATTATTTGCAAAAGTATACCTATTGGGCTCTCTTTCTTTTGGGTTTTTCTTTCAGGAAATCAGTCAGTGCCAGGTAGTCTTGCAGTCTGCAAGCTGAAATGTGAGCAATGCCCTGTTGTGTGCACGTATGGAAGGCCTCTTTTTTGTGACTGATTCAGAAATATTCCCACTAAAATCAGTTCTTGTTTTACAAGTGTTCATAGCAATACAGTTCTGTGAACCCAACAGAAACTGTTGGGTTTAACTTTCTATAGGTGCTACATTTCCATGAGAAACCACATTTCTTCCATTGTTCATTCTTCTAAGAGCAAAATGGACTTACCTGTGGGATACTACAAGGAGCTCTGTAACAGGGACTATTTTGTTTCCCAGCATGCAGTGTATTTGGTGGCACCCTTCAGATAAGGAAATCTGTAGCCTGAAGCTTGTGATCTAACTGTTGTAAGGTGCAGGGCATGGAGGGTACTCAGAGATCCCAGCAGAAGAGGTAGAATGACGTAGAAAAAAATTAACTTAGCCATTCCTTGTCACTGAAAAGCTGCGGGAAAGAATCATCAGCAGGGATATGGAGAAGACAGGGTATATTAGAAGCAGCAGAATGGGAGCCCCACTAAATGCATAAGGTAACGCTGGAAAGTCAAGTTCACTGTGAAATAGGAAGTAATGTTAGTTAAGAGAGACATCAGATCTTCCTTTTCCTCCCCTTGTTTTGAACCTGTATGTGGGCCAAACAAAAATTTTTAGTGGGAAGGACTAAAGGAGAAAACAGAGTGAAGTGGGCATACACTCTTCGCTGCACAAAGGAGCACTGAGAAAACACGAGGCGCACCGCGCTGAGCGAGTTTTATGCTGTGACCCCGATTTTGCTACATTCCCTCAACTACTCAGTAAATCTTTTCTCCCCATGAGCAACTAAAGATGTTATTGTTCCTATTGAAAACAGACACAGTTTGAAAAGCATGGACAGACAGGAGAAAAAGTCAGTTAATTTAAGGGTAGAAATTGGAATGGGAAATGGCTGAAATAGGAAGGATTTAGAGAGTCTGCTGGGCAAAATGATTCCCTCTCATTCTGTTATCTGTTAAAGCCAACATTCTCTGTGACAGGAAACAAAGAGTGGTGACAGGGCTAAGAGAAAAAGTAATATAAATCTCAGTTCCTACTAACAGAAAATTGAATTTTTGTTACCATAACCAGTTAAATTTCTGCTATATCCAACCACATATATGCTGTGGATGTTCATATACTTTTCAATATGTTATTTATGTTCCTTGGAGAAAGCAAATGTTGTTTTCCTTTTAGATAATGTTACAGAAGTTATATATGTCCTTTGTCAGTATTACTTGTGTAGGAGAAAAAACAGATGGTTCCTTCATACTGAAAAAGGCAAATACTACATTTTGAGCTTCAGGATGATAACCACAGGCTCGAGTAACAAAAAAAAAGGAAATTATTGTAAATTGAACTATGCTGATTCAATGAGAGAGACAAGCTTAAGTGGAAACTTAATGATAATTTCAGGTTCTGGATCCTGCTAGTCTTGTTGATTGCCTTCTCTGATACTGTCCAGCTTTCCCCAGGTTATTAGCTAGAAGTCAAGAAACTGACATTTTGATCAATTCAAATAGACACCAGCTGTCATTTTAAAATAGCTGCATCGTTTTTAGTATCAGCTCCTGGATTTGCAGGAGATACAGCTGAATACATGAACACCCATACCTTATATATATCATCCAAAAAACTGATATAGAATAGAAGCTTCTTTTACCTTGGCAAAGTTCCCAATGTACTCAATGTTCCTAAGATAATGAAATGTTATTACTCCTGTACATGCATGAAATGACTAAGGGGTCTTCTACCTGTTTTAGAGCCTTTATTATCACACTGACTTTATCACTAGCTTTAGTTATTAAGTTCTTTCCCACTGTTAGGGAGACATTAAAGAAAAATTAGAAAACTTCAGTTGTCTTTATATCCTGGGGATACCTCCTTTTAAATAGAGCAGGTACGTATTGATTAACATATATGGAACAGCCTACGCCTTTAAGAAGAGATATTTCCATTCTAACTCTTCTGACTAGCTCCAAAAACCTAAAAAGAAATATATTTCAGGCACTTCATGAAACAGACTGTTGGCCAAGACAAATTTCTTCAACAGCTTCTGTTCTACAAATAGGAAAAGCAAAATAATAATAAAAAAATTCAAACATGTCCACATAATCTATCCATTCTCCAAAATGGCATACATCTAATTCCATCATCTGGTGATATTTATATCTTTCCACTCTACCCAACACATCCAGAGTTAACTCAGGATTGCTGTTTTGACAAGAGGTGAGAGTCTTTCAAAACCATTTTCATTCAATTTCTGCAGGTTCTGTGACAGAACTTTATCACAGCTGGTTTTGAAAGTTATTTGGTTTATATTCCTGTATGACATCATTTGCTTCTACATCCTTGGAAATGTAAGAAAAAAGACTACACTAGCATAATGAGGAAAGACAATGAAAACGTACACCATGTTTGTCCTCCAAGTCTGTATGGTTTTAAACTGACTTACAACTTACATTTCGGTACTAGCAGATATGGCTTCCATTTTAGGAAGAAATCCATCTATAGACAATAAGAGCAAAGCACTGCACTAAAGCAGGCCCTGGGCTGTTCAGGAGGACATTCAGGTATGTATTTTTGCAGGTTATATCTGAGCTGAGCTTTTTGGAAGCTTAGAAATGATCCATTATCCTTCTCATAGCACTCAACTTGGATGATCTTAAATAGCTGCAGAGAATCTATCAACTTTGGCAGATTGAATTTCACCTTTTAAGAAACCCAGTACCGTCTTCACATCTTCCTGTGCACAGGTTTTAAATAATACAAATCCTTTTGTCTCCCATTGCAAATGCTTGCTTATGCTGAATCTGTCTTTTATTAAATACAAAAGCTTTTCTTAGATAACACGAAGAAATTTAAACTGCATGAAAGGTATATAGTCTTTTCTGCAGATACCTATTCAGATTTGAAAATGAATGTCAGCTGGACTGAGGTCATGATCTGTGTATGTGTGCCACATGCAATCATATATTGCTTATCCTGGCACCTGTGGCAAAAGTAATTTTAAGTGTCAATATTATCAAAAGCAAATATGAACAATATCCTTGAAAATAAGGTTAACTACGATGCATTAATTGTTTGTTCAGTTTGGTGAAAAGCACAGCCTGTCTTTCCCCAAACCAAGTTTTTAGCCATGGTAGAGGCTACTATATTTTATGTCATGGAGTTCCGCAAGCCACCTACCTGTCCTGCTTCCAGTGGAACTCACATCATCCTTACCTGATGTTTTTCATCTGCAGACCACATTTGAAAGAGAGGACTATGTCTGAAGCGGCTATTCTTACATGAATTCCAATCTGTATACTGCAAATCATTGTTCTGTCAAAATAAGAGTGCATTTAAGTGCCTTTGAAGCTGCCAAAGCCTAAATATGCTGGCAAAGACTGGTATCATCATATATGAAAATACACAGTCTTTCTTTACCTTGGTATGCTTTCCCAATGTCAGGGAAGAAACGAAATTAGGAAGGGTGTGCAATCACACAGAATTTAGTGTGTCTGTTACAAGCATTAACTCTGCAAGCAGTTTCAGC
The DNA here is from genome assembly GCA_013399475.1 of Chauna torquata. NCBI lineage: Eukaryota > Metazoa > Chordata > Aves > Anseriformes > Anhimidae > Chauna > Chauna torquata. The sequence goes on from VXAL01016669.1 coordinate 174,919, forward strand.
CCCTTGCCATCTAAGATACCAGCCTCAAAGAGGCAGAAAACAAATGTTGCAGAGTCAAATCACCCTGGGTGTTTTCGAGTCAGCACACAAGTTTCTGTTCCAGGAGTTCAAAATGAGAGATGATTTCTTCTCCCATGGAGAATGTGGAAATGTGTATTTCAATAACGGTTTACGCCACATAATAAGGAGGTTACTTCTTCTTAAAGTTTTGAGGTGTTTTTGCTAATATAGCATGATAAAAGCAAAACCATGTTTGTAATGGACTATCCAAGTCTGCTCCCAGCAACAAATCTCCTTCTGATTCAATGTACTAACCTTTTATTTTTTTCTGGGGTTCTCCAACAATGATAAAATCAGAGGCACCACCATATTTTTTAAAATCAGATAATTTGGTAATGTGGTAGACTGAATTCTCCAAGACTCAATCTGGTGATAATTTAGCCTACATGCTCCAGAACTCTAACCTAGAATGCTAGCCTCCTTTTTATGGCTCTTTAATCTCATTAACAGTTTTCACATTTTTCTGTGTCTTTCCATGTGATGATTTATACTGCAATTATTTCCATTGAGGCAGGAATGGATTAAAGCAACCCAGCGTTTTGGGCACAGGCATCATCGACTCCCCACTCACTTTGCACCGTGCTGTTTATTTCCGCTGAGTGACAAAAGCAGAATGCTCTGAAGTAACATGCTCTGGAGTAGATCAGCTTGCAGATCCAATCAAACCTGTATATATAGATAAATACATATATGTGTGCATGTAGAACTCATTGCATATATGATCTAGCACATGATTCAAATGGAAGAATTTGATTTAAAAAATAATTCTTTCAATCTGTTCTGGAAATCAGTAAGATATAGGAGGGCTAAGGGATACCTTTTTTTTTTCACCTGCCTTAGGCTTGGAAAGCTACTTACAACATCAACTAATTAAGCTTTACAGATCTTGGAGGAGAAAGTGACTGGCTATTTTACACAGTCATTAAGAAGCACCCATGCCTACCTTTAGAAACAGATCTGAAGCTGAATAAATGACTTACCAATAATACATGTCAAGTAAACTTATTTTTCTCTCCTCTTTTCAGGAATGGATTTCGATTTCTGAAAATGTTGTGCTCATTCAAAAATAATCACCAAGAAACTGGATGCTTGACAAGAGTAAATACAGATAGAAAATCATAGACAGGTATTCCATGGATTCCCAGGAAGTCATTACCAGGATGAATTCATCTGAGTCATTATGATATTTTAGAGAGAGGGTGAGTTTCCCAACCAGCTGAAGCTAATCTGCTGCCAAGGCAGTCTGGCTCTTCCTCTGCACTTACGTAGGTGAGCATGAAAGCAGACCAGCTTCCTGACCTGACTGGAAACTGTTTGTTTGCCCCTGATGGTTGTTTGCTGCTGCTAGTTTTTGCTGCTCTAGCTGTTTTTGCTGAGTTTGTGTTCAGTTCCTGATCTGGTTGACCACAGAGCTGTTTAAGGAGTGGGATCATGTAGAAGGGTGTGGAAAGAAGGAAGGGGTGGGAGTCTGTCCTATATGTTGGCAAAAAAGGTTCAGTTGTCTTAAACTAATTATGAGGCCAGAGACTCAAGTGTTCCTGTGATGGGGTGTAAGTATGGACATAAACATCAGAGAGTTCTTCATGACTTCCAGAAATGCTCTAACCTGTTCTACTTACAAAAGAAACATGCAGAATAAAATGAAGTATTAAGGAAAGGCACAAAAACTTTGCAAAACTGCCAGCCAGAAAACAGTGAGATAGGTATTGATGTTATAGGAATAAAACTATTCTTTCAAAAAGTCAATGGACAAGAAATAAGTGTACATTCTTCTTTATAAAAATGACCAGGACTATTTTCTGTGACAGTAAGCAAGAGTCCTCCATTTCAGTGCTAAGTTAGAAGGCATACAGATTTAGAAAGTATAGTTTAATGAGAATCTAATGCTCACTTTATTACTTCCTAACACCTCCTAATCTATTGTATTAACCTGACTCCTCTCCATAAGATTCAAAGGGTACTGACATTTAATTTAGTTATAAGTCTAGTGTTCTTCCTGGTCCCCATAAAGAGATAATAAAGAACACTTGTTTGCTGCAGATAATACAATATGCTCACACCATATATCAGAGTAATTCCTGTCTGTTAAAATGATAATGAATTCTCTACAGGTGCAAGAGGAGTTTAACTATATTATAACCTCTGTATAATAGTAGCTGACTTTCCCCATATTCTTATGTTCATACATTTTTATTTCAGACCATTGAGACCCTAGAAAAACTGGTGGCTGCAATAAGACAGTAAAAAATAAATAAACTGGAGCAATATTACTTCAAGGTAGAATAGAACATATCTAAATTTATAATTATTTCCGAAAAACGCAAAGAAATGCACAGTGGAAAGTTTTGTGAAGTGTTTGTTTCTGTACTGTGATCATTTCAAAACTAACTGCACTTACACAGAAAAGCAAGCCACATCGCATATGCTATTCAACAGTAAGACTGAAAAAAAAAAGTGTAGAGGATAATACTGAAAATAATATGTTCCATTATATAACAAAGTTATACTCTCATCCTGGATACTCAGTTTCATCTCACTGTTTTCAGGAGTATACTGCACAGATATTTAAGACCTCTAGAAAATCAAGAAAAATAGCCAGAAGGCACAAGCATATTTTTTCTCTGTGATGACTGAATTAAAAAGCAGAGGTATATTGATTATTGCTTTGTCTTTACCTTGAATATTTATCTTTGCCTTGTAGAAAACTTTATTTCCCAGAAAAAAAAGAAAAGAAAAAAAAAAGAAAAAAAAGACTGTGAACAAATGGTGGTTGTGACAACTGAGTACAGAGATCCCTAGACAGAGGAGCCAACAGATGCCTACCACAAACAATCACTGTAGCAAATACTGACTGGCTTTTCTTAAGCACTGGGTGTGCCATAGGCAAGATGTTCCTACAAACTGAAACACTCATGAGCTGATCCAACTAACTTTAAACAACAAGGATAAACTACAGTGGGACTCCAAGTAAGGTGTTGATTTCTGATAATAATTTTGTTAATTTCAGAACAGAACAAGTTATTGAAATCAGACAAGAAGGTTGGGGAATTCAGTACCAGGTAAGGGAGACTTTTTTTAAACCAACACATACAAACATGCACCTCAACTGTAGGAAGCTTCTGAAGAGAGTTCCAAACCCAGCTGGATTAATGAGAGCCTCATCAAAACTAAACCAAAAAGAAAAAAACACCTACAGGCAAGAAAACATAATGTGGAAACACGTAACAGAGCAGACAGTATGTGTGGAAACATTGCAAAGTGCGAAGTGTCACGTTCAGCTACACTTTAACCCAGTTAACAAAGAAACAAACTGCACAAAAATAAAAATAAAAAACAATTAAAAAATAAAAAGCAACAGGTTCATTCCAGATATAGCCTATATAGTAAGTGAATACTTTGCCTCATTTTTCAGCTGGGTTCACTATACAGAAATGGGGGAAGGTATGATGACTAGTAGGAAAAAAAGTCTGGAAATGGGAGATAGAGAAGTGTGCAAAATGGAAGAAAGAAAGTGTGAAAATGGAAGATGTGTAAATCCTCACCTGTTAGAAAGCTAAATTCAAGCCCTGAATGCTCTCGCTGTGTGGAAGCACATAATCTCTGTTACAGTAGCCTGAAAAAATTGGCACATGAAACACATTGTAGTGAGGAATTTCAATAAATCTACTGAGTTGACAGAGAAAGGGAAGCCAATGTGTATTAAAAATAGTAATCTTTTTAAAACTGCATTTATGAAATGGCAGAAAGAAAGAAAGGAGGAGCTGCCTGGCCTGCTTGTAAGCCTGCTAGTGTGTTCCAGGTAGGATGGAAGGCTTCAAAAAATATTTTCAAGGAACTAAAGACAAGAATTAAAATGGGAAATAAGATCAAATGCTGAGTTGTGCCAAAGATAGATGACACCACACTAAATTTTTTTTTCTGAAATAATTTTCTAGACAAAATATGCAGTAGATCTCATCTGCCTTGACTTCTGCAAAGCATTTTATACAGTAGCACATCTGAAATTATTAGCTAAGCTGGAAAAGAAGACAATTAGGAGAAAAAATTAGCTATTAACCATCAAATAAGGAGGTGACAAGGTGGGCTGGTAGGGGATGTATCAAGCTTCACAGAGGTAAATAGCGGAGTTTTTCAAGGATCTGGCATTTAATTAATCTTATCAAAGAACATAAGGTGTAGCTAAATCAGCAGTTTTTTCCAGGTCATTAGTGTTCTTTTGATACAAATCTCTGAGTTGTCCTCACCTACCACACTCCAATTCATGTCAAAGAACAATCTCATAGCACCCACTGGACTCCTTTCAGAGGAAAATAACCAGGGAGATGTGCTCTAGGAGCACGCAACATGTTCCAGTGGCCAGTGGACGATCAGTCCAACAGGCCCAGGTTGGAGCTAGTTTGAAGAAAACCCTCTGAAACACATGGTGTGGATAGTAGGTCCCCGGCACCAGCGGCTGGTCTGCTCCTGTTGGGTCCTCAGCACCAACTACACGCCTACCCCTGCTGGGCTGCACTGACTGCGAATACAGCCTAAGCAGGGACGTACTATCAATATGGGAGAGATCAGAAAGAAAACTGAATTGTCTTAATGAGATGAAATGAGATGAAATTTAATAGTAGAAGTGAAAAAAATGTGTGCTTAGAGACTAAAATATTTCCTACCAAGCAGGAATTTAATCTGAGAATAGAAAGATCTAAGTGTCAAACCTGTTGTGCAGTGAATAACAGGATAACTCTGAGCAACTAGTGTGATGAATTTCTTTAAAAATAGAAAATCCCCAGAAATATCAATAGATACCAGGTTATTTTGGGTGCATTTTTTTAATAGCCCAGCAACTGGCTGTTGCAATGAAATTAAAGTGCTGACAAAATTTTTAAACTGACAAAGAAGTATATTTATTGGCAACTCATATTTAATCTGCAGAAGTTTGCAAAATATATATTAGTAAACTGAAGGGCTTGGTGGGATTCAGAACTGGATTAGCTATTCCTAGGAATACTACACTGAATAATTACACTAGTTGGAATAAAAATCGATCAGGGACAACAATGGTTTAATGATTCTTCCTATGGACAATTTACAGTGATTCTATACTCTCCTCTGAAGCATTGTCTGTCAATTTGAATTAGAACCAAGACAACAATTAAACATACTGCTTTTCATTTAATGTGGTGTGTTCTTATAATTTAATTTCAACAAACTATTCACCAATAAAAGTAATGTAACTATCAGATTTCATGTAACTATAAGACTCAGGGTTGTAATTCTGCTGACTGTCATTTGGATAAATTATACTGTCTGGGCTTTACCAAATGTATAAAGTAAAGTGAGGTTAGTTTGAGATACTGAGTCCTAAAACACAACTCAGCACTGCCATACACAGAACATTGATGAAAGAGTTAATAAATGTCAACTGAATGTTAAACATGTTATAGCTGTGATAACTGCAATTAATTTGCTCCCGAGTTTAATTTGAAGTGGTTTAAACAAAGGGCATGAACTTGCTCTTGAGTAGCTAAATCATACTAATTGAAGCATTCCTACACGATAATAGACCACTTACACCATTTGCATTCTCGTATATGCACGCACGCAGTCTTGCTAAAAGATTTCTTCTTGTTCATCATAACATCACATTCAGTAGGCAAACAAAAACAAAACAAAACAAAACAAAAAAGGATGTGCTGGGAAGATGAAGGCAGAACTTTCTGGAAAGGGTCAGAGAAACACTCCTAGAAAGAACAAACTTGTCTGCAAGAGCATAAGACTAAAGCAAAACTCCACAAGCTACCTAAAAAGCTTTACCTACATTTTCAGAGAGAAAACGTGCTGCAGGTTAAAACTATTTCCCAAATTTCACTCAGGAGAAACTAAAAGACTAGTAATGCTATATTTTAAGGATAAGTAAAATCAGCACTAGGTCTGAGAAAGGCTCTCTGAGACAGCTGCACAAAAATTACTTAGCTGTCTAATGTATGCTGAGGGAAAGATGTAGATGCCTCCCTCCAAAACTGGTAGCCTTAAAAACTCTGCTCAGTTATAACATTACATTTCACTTTCTTTCAAAACAAGACTGCCTTTCCATCCTTTACACAGCCCAAGCATTAGAGCAGCTATCAGGATGGGGAGTACCATACCGAAGCCCTTTTGCTGCTGAGAAACCCCATGCGAAGACCTTCCCATCCGTTAAGCCATAGGTATCTGAGTATTTGCAGCTGGTGTATTTGGCAGCCTCTCCTGCTGAACTCTGTGCTGCGCTGCATGGAAGAGTTGGGTTCATTGGCTCACGTGGAGAATGAACTGAGCTCTCCAGAGGAGCAGATAAAATATCAAACTGGCCAGAACACAGTCCCTGTTTCAAGGTTTTTATCCAGTGAGTATTTCAAGTAAAGTATAGAAGCGATCCGGAGGAGACGATGCATCCCAGCATTTCTGCTCTATCACTGCAGAATCACGCTCTTTATTTCCTGATGAATCTCACCCAATAAACGAGCAGACTGAAACAGCTTTGCCAGGAGGGAGGGACAGATTGTAACATCAGTCTAAACCATAGGCTGTGATTATAAAGATATGCTTACCTGAGAGGTAGAAAATGGACCTTTTTAATGGTCTTATGCAGAGGAACAAGCTGAACTCATTGCTTGTACAATATGAATGATTTCTTTCAGGATTACTACATACAAAGGATGTGGTACCATAACACCTTCTGAGGGCTAGATGTAAGGTTTAGCTTCTTATTGCATGAAAAGGCTTGTGGTGTGGCTATACAATTATTTTCCCCAATGAGAAAACTACTTTAAAAGTTCCTGTCTTTGGCTTCTTTTTCACCCTGCAGTTGTACTACAGCAACTCATTGTGGGGCTGCACAGAGCATCAATAAGGATGTTCAGAGAGCATCAGAAATGAGCTAAATTAAAAAGAAAAAGTCTGTGAACTGAATCAGCAACAGAGCGAATATATTTATGCCCTAAAGATATAAACGAGGTTTAAGAAATGCTCCTGTCTTCACCAGGTCCTCACTTGCCATCTGAACATGTGTTACAGAGGGTTCAGGCATCTGCACCCTATCGTGGTTTCTGACCTCTATATATTAAGATTAGTGTTCAGGCCTTTTGAACATCTAAAAGTTTTTCTCACTAGAGATTGAGTCAGAACTACCCAAGGAATATAGAAGGATGCAAGGCCCTTCATTTCCAGGTCAATGCCTAACCTTGCGGTTATGTATCTGGGCAGAAAGAGAGTCTCAGCCAGCTTTTTTTAAATATTAAACCTCTCATCAGACTTCGCACCTTAGACTTTATGCCTTATGAATCATTCCACATACATTTTTAAAGTTTTGGATCTGAAAATCCCAGGAAACAAGATTATCATCACTTTTAAGAGATATCATGTTACTTAATATGTAGTAGATGAGCTTATTATTTCTGGAACTTACAGTAAATGCTATTATCTGAAATGTTCCAGTTTAGGGTAATTTGGGAATATTTCTGTAGTCAGTCTGTCAATCACACAATTTCTTTGTATGGTGCTATTTTGATCTCTTGCTAATTTAATTCAGTAACTGTACTTGGGTCTCCCAAGCAGGTAAATTTTTCTCAAGTCAGTACATTTTTCAGTACCAGATATCTAAGTTAAAATTAAAAGCTTATGCCCTCCTATATTTACAAAAGGACCACTATTCCCACATGTGATAGTAAGCAAAAAAAACAGTATTTTAAGCTAAGATTTAATTTAGCTATTCTGGAAATAAAAGCTTACATCGTTTATGTCTTTTTAATAGTTGTTTCCATTTTTCTAAGCATTCTTACTGCCAAACTAAAAAGAACAGGATGTTCTTTTGTTACAAAATTTCCTTATATCAAAAGCATTTTGAATACTTTTCACATTACATTTATATGTGTGTATATATATATATATATAAGAAACACAGTATATTCAGCCTTTACATGTGTAGGGATGTCATTGAAATTAATTAGTCATAGCCAAATATTTAGTGGAAGGCTAACATATTAAGCATAATGTTATGTACAATGTTATGATACCTAATCATACCTTGATATGGAAGATTTGAGATTATAGAGGAAAAACATCTTACAGCTGATATAGGTAGATATACATTTTATTTTTGTTTCAAAAAATAGCAAATGTCTTAAGAACACAAACCAGAAAGTTATTAAAAGCTTCATAGCAAAATATTTAGCCAACTCTGTTACAATATATAGGCTTGAGGTTCTAACAGTTAACACTATGCCTCAATTCACTGAGCAAGTAATGCTCCTGATACATAAACATTGTGCACTTGAAATCTGGAGCTGAATATTAAAAAAAAAGAGAGGGTATTTTTATCTGTGATCTTTCATAACCAACTGAAGTACAACGACATTTTAACAGGTTTGATTCTTTTTGGGAAAAGCCATTAAAAATAATTCCTGAGTATTTAGGTTAAATCAATATATCCAAAAAGACCACTTAAGACCAACATCCTGTTAGGTGAGCCTTGCAACTAGAAGTGGCATTCTCTAGCATGGCAGGATCACGGCCCAAATACCTCAATGAAATACATGAAAACTTTCTGGTATGCACATTCAAATTCTCATTTTCTTTAATAACAGCCCATAACTATCAACTGAGAAGCTTTCTCTGCTGAGAAAAATACTGTTTTAAGCGTCACTTTCTTTTGCAAAATTTTGTAATGCCATTACACCAGCTAAGCCTCCAGTGAATGACCATGCCAACAATTATGTGAAATATATAAATCAAATTTTAGGCAAGGGTCTTTTGTAATATGTTAGTATACATATTGAATTATATGCTTTGTATCAGTATTTTGACCATAGAGATCTAGTTATTTAGCCTCTTGCTATTGTAATGTGAGGCAATATATTCACTTTCCGTTATTCTCTTCCGATTCCTGTCACAATATCATTTTATTATATACCATGTTTCTAAAATCCTGACAGCATTCATTATGTGACTATGATTTTAATCAAATCAGTATACTTTGATTTTAAAACTGCTGCCAATCAAAGTGCTTTAGAGAACTAACTCCAGAAAAATTTTCAGATTTCTTACTTTATATATGTTTTCCTGGAATTACTAGATTAAATTATAATGGATGTAAAAACATTACTGTACAAAGCATAGTTAATAACTCACAACACTGGTATTCAACTTGACCAATTACAATGAATTCACAAATATGTTTTTAATTATACCCACTCTTTTCTATCCACCCACCCCAATATGTAAACAAGTTTCTCACAATAACAATGGCAAGATCGTAGTTACTGAGATGTATCATATGTGAAAGACAACACCTAGGATAAAGGCCTGAATCTGACAATTCCAGTATGTACTCCTGCTCACTTCCCATTCTAGACTGCAAGCACAATTTTTAGACTCTTGCAGTCATTAAATAAGCAGAACTTATAGGTAAATGGAGCTTTTATTCTAATGTAGGCTTCTGGAGCCAAATTGATAGAAAGTAACATGCTTATATTGAACAGAAAGAATAATGACTTGGAAAAAATTGAAACAAATTGTTTCTCTGAGCAATGATAATGTACTGTATTGCAGTTGTGTGTTACTATGATGAAAAACCTCTTGGACTTACAAAGATGAAGATCTCTGTTTACACAAGCCAATTTTAATGTGCTATTAAGCATTTGGTTACAAACAGGCTTGTTCTAGTTTCACCGAAAAGGAAACACTTCTCAAAATCAAAGTTTTTTTTTTTAAAAATACTGTATGATATCTTGTAAATTGCAATTTAAATATTAAAACCTTGTTTCTGAAGTTCCCCGCTTTAGGTTATTACTCAAAAACTCATCATGTTCAAAACTCAAATTATTATGAGATCTTGATATCATAAGAAGCTTTTCCTTATTAGTAAAGTCTTTTTTGACCGCTGCTTGTGGCACAAGTAACCTATCCATTGGGTCCTCTTTGTTTTCTAGTTTCATATATCCTTTACTGTTGCTCCGATCCAGTCTGGGCCAGCTGGGATGTTTCCTTTGTTCAGCTTGGACAGTGAGTGTAGATGGACCCCTGTCCAAATCCAGGGACTTTGAATGTGAAGACAGAAGATGCAAAGATGTGTTGGACCCAAACTGTTTCCTGGCAGCACCGGGGGATAAAAGCTTTCCTGTGCTTGGTCCGAGGGTCATAGAAGACTTGAACTGATCGGGTGGAGTGTCCACAAATGAATTATGCCGTGGTAGCATGGCTGCAGCTGGTTTGCAGGATTCATTGGTATCAGTTAATGGAATGGCCAGAGAGTCCATTGACAGATTTCTGGACCAACTCCTTGTGACCTCCAAGTCCTCGGTTATGTTGTCTATACTGGGCTCATCAATAACACAGTTATTCAGTTTAATTACTGGCAGTGTGAAAGCACTAATGGACGATGATACAATGGATTTTGTTTCACACTTTATAGAACTAGTGTTTTTGTCATCTGAAGCCTTGCTGGAATGAGGGTAAAGTCCAAAGACGGAACCAGATTGGTCAGTCAGCAGAGGTGGTAGGAGGCGAGCAGTTGTCCTATCTTCATTTAGGGTAATCTCATCTTCTTCAGCAGAACTATCCATTCTAAAATTACTCTTGAAGCCAGAGAAAGGTGCAACCGTGTTTGCGGCCAGCCGTGATGCACACAAGTTCCCACTGTGCCTGAGTTCTCCTTCCCCCAACAAGCCAGCAAAGGCACCACTCAGCTGCTTTTGTTCCTTGATCCTTAGGGTGTGGATATCTATTACAGTGGAGTATATGTCTCTCATGTGTATGATTTTTGTTTCCTTGTCACGGTTTTCATGCAGAATGGCATTTGCACAAATAAAAATGAAGATTCCAATGCCCATAGTAAAAGGGCCCAACATTTTCATCTTATCTGAGTGCACATGCTGTTCAAAGAAACGAAGTAAAATGCTTCCCTGGTTTCTTAGGACCTGGGTATCATTTACTAATAGATTATCTTCAGATCCTAAAAGCTGTTCCTTTTGGGGCCAGTATCCAAGGATGGCCATTGCAATTCCCAAGAATGCAATAAGCACTCCCAAAACAAGGAAGAACCCCGATGGAGAATAGAGTCGGATTTTGCCCCTGACAATGACTACATCTGCCCTGGGCCGGCGTCTAACTGGTTTCTTCTCCTCAGAAGCTGGTGCTGTGGCAAGATTTACATGCTGCTGAGATCTGGCAGAGTCTTGCCTTTTCAAGGCAGCCAGTCCTGTTATGACTCCTCCGGTTGCTATCATAGTTCTATATTCTGTCCTGGGAGGGGGAAAAAAGCAGAAATATTGATGCAAGCAAAGTTTGTGTGTGCAAATATAAATAGAGCTTTGTTAACATGTAGATATCTCTTGATAATTAAAATATTCATTCTTTAAAAAAAGGTACTATATCTTAATACAGTTAGGACATAACAGAAGTTTTAAGATTCACATGGCATTTTAAAAGCATTTTCAAAAGTCTTTTAGCACTGTAAATACAGGTAATAAATCTTTCAGCAATGATACAGACAGTAGCAGAAAACCAGTGCTCTTTGTGGTGACATACCAGGATTAAAGATGAAAATATTCAGAAGTCTTTACAGATGGTTTATGTCAGGAACGACAGTAACAAGTTACAAGTTATTACCTTGTATGTGTTCTAGATCATTCTACCACTATGGTTATTAGCTCTTTTAAAAACTTCTGTGGCATACAATTATTATGAATACAGATCATTCTACCTATCCTCCTTAAGAGATTTTTTCTTTTAGGTTGCAGCATACGTTAATATACTTCTTCCATCATTTAAATAAGCTTTTATTAAGCCTATCGAGACCAGCTGAGTCTCAACTACAGAATCATTTTTGCCTTTCTTAATAAAGCTGATCCTTCTCTATGCATATCTATATCCTTTTTCTCCCTGTTTTGGTTCCTCATGGACTACAAAGTAGTAGCTCAGTTTGCTTACCAGATAACCAATTTTCATAAATTTCAAGCTCATGAATTTAAAGCTTCATCATTTTATGAGGATTTTTTTTTCCATTCAGACTTTTCACACCTGGGTGTCTACTACAAACAAGAATGGGTTTAAAAAGAAAAATTGTTTGATAGTTTTTTTATGAGTAGAAGTAACAAATGAAACAACATAGTTCAGGATTATTAAATATTATTTTATAAGGCATCTTATAATCAGACTCAAAAATAGTTTCAGAGCTTAACTAATGAATATTAGAATGAATACTAGATAATATTACAGAATACAATTAAGATACTACACGCCAGGTATGAAGAAAATTATGTTTTCTTTGGTGGCCTTGCTAAGCTCAAAGAAAGGCTGACAGTCTGTTGCAGAGAACAAGGCGCTATGTCAGTGCCAGGGATGGTTTAACAAGCAGACAAAGCACAAGTTGGACAGGGTGTAAAGAGAGGCAGAGAAGCAGAGGCAAAGCAAACCAGTGACTGCTTTCAATTTACAGGCAATAATTTTCATCAGATATCTTTAAATACTTGTTTTTAAAAAATCCTAACAGCGACACCCATGCAAAAAGATGAGATCTATTATGGTATGAGAAACAGACAGACCATATATTTGGGCACTATCATGACTTTCCAACAATGCAAGCAGGTGTCAAGTAATCATATTTCCAAACAGAAATTCCTCCAATTCCCCATTATTTCATGATTATGAAATGAATAGGGAGTTTGAGACAGGTGGCCAAGTGGAAGCACTAATCCAGAAAAAAATGTACCCCGTGTTCATTATTATCTGTTCAGCAGCAGTTCAGGTGACAGACAGAAAGAGCAGCAACCTGAATTCCATCCCTGCACCATCATTATTAAAGGAGAGAGTGGAGAGAGTGCTTCCTCTCCTTCTGCGAGAAACCTTTTCTTTATGAAGGGAAGACCTGAACAAAGGCCTGAGATGCTACAGATACAGCATTTTCTGAATTTCTAAAAGCAAAATTGATATGATTATTCAAAAAAAAACTCGGAAATTTCACTTGTAGTGTTAGGTTTCATGTTCCTAAACTCTCTGGAAATTCTCACCCTTTACAATTCACTTCCATTTTTATGCTGCCTGGGCAATTTCAGTAGTTTCATGGCAATTACTTTCTTGAATGCTTCCTGAAAAGCCAAGATCTTTTTATGTAACAATTAAAAAAAAAAAGTTATTTGAGGTTGATAGGATAAAAAAAAAGAAAACAAACTTTCTTATATGCCTATGTTTAAAGGTTTCTGCCAAAAGCAAAAGATCATTTTTCTAAAAAACATTTAGAATCTCAAGGCAGAAATAAATAGGATTTATTCATTAAAAAAGCTGTTGCATTTTGTCCTAACTCAATTAAAAGTAATTAAGTTTATCTACAAAATAAATTAAGAGAATTATGGCATATCTTTACTGAAATGAATAGATCATTTAGCTGTGCAGGGATAAGGAGTTTCCATATTCATGTGGCATTTTGCAGCACACATAAACCCACTCTTGTCCATTATCAGGGCTGCCAAGGAACTGCAGAGGGTACTGTGAAATCCAAGCTCTGCTTGTTGGCAGGATTTGATATTTCGTGTACTGTACTGTGCTTATCACAGTTACCTGGATTGCACCAAAGGGTGAACCAAGTAAGCTCAGATCTGATTGCTAAATATTTTAAACATACCTCTAGCAAGAGTTCCTCTCTAACTCTGAAAAGCAGATCCAAAATAAATAAATATATATATTTTTAAATTACATCTTGAGGTGTCTTTCCATAAAAAATTCTCATTTGCAAATTGTACAAACATTGCAGGAAAAACACATCTCAATTTCATTATTAATTGGTCTACAGTAACCTGAAGGACAGAGAGAAACAGATCTCTTAAAAGTGAAAGTGAGAAACAGATCTCCTAAGCCACATGGCTGGCTTCCTCCCAGTACTTCAGGGGAACACTTTGTTCCTCTGTTCACTTTACCTGCATCAGAACTTGGACGCAGGGGAGAGAAAGTCTGGCTGCAACAAGATGAAAAAGCGTTTTATACATAGAAGAAGTCTCTTTCCTATTTGTTGAGTTCATATCAATATTATTAAATCTCCTTTCTTTAATGGAAAAAATCACAACCAGGTTCATAAATAATAATTTGTAATAAGCCACAGTGTTGGTAAGGCTTATATGCTACTTAATATTAACAGCTGAATTTTGATCTCTTCTCCATCTAATAAAATCAACCGTATTAGCAGACCATTGGCATGAGACTATTTAATTTCATACAGAAAGCTTTTCAAAAGCCTATTATAATTAAGTGCATTTTAATATGGGAAATCTTTTTTAAGAAAATGTTGTATTTAGAATAAACTGACATTGTAGATACACAAATTATTTACAAATCTATTTAGTTTCACCACAGAACAGACATAATGAGTACCAATGGCAAATGCTAATTCTCTTATTTAACTTAGTACTATGATTATGATTACATTTAGTTTTACTCAGAAGTCTGAATTCAAATTTCTGAACAAGCAAACCTTACAAGATTTTGATTCAGAAGTAAAGAAAGATTATGCTAGGAGCTTTGACAGAATCTTTCTGATGGCACTGTGAATGACACAGGCTTGTTCTAAAATGGATTGAATAATGGTAAAATGGATGTAGAGTACAGAAGAAAAATAAAGGGATAGGCCTGTAAAACATTTTATAAAACACAACCATTTTGCTGATACAAAAGCACCACAGCTATCAAGCTCCTTTTGAAGAGCAAATGTCGAGTGTTTTTTCAGGCTTCTGCCACCCTCACCTTGTAGCTGTTCTGTTTGTTTCATCTTCAGCAAGAACACCAGTACAAAAGGCCTAGATAGTTTAGAATTTTAGTCTTGAAAGGAACAGTGGCCCAGATTTACCCCTACATCTAGCATTGCTTTGTACTGTGCTGTTGTTACCAAGCGGCCCTCACACCAGCCCTGTCAGCCACTCCAAGATTACCCAAGAAAAGGCCGTCTTGGTATAGATCCTGTAAAGTAGCTCCTGCTCGCTCTAGCTCTTGCTCTCTCATCGTCTGCACAGAGGAGAATGACTCAGGCTCTTGACATTTCAGTTCACAGCCATTAGCGTGATGTACTTCACCTTTAATACAGCCTACGGGCCAAGTGCAGTCTTGTGCATCTGGCATGCTTTCTAGGAGATGCCTCCCCAAAAAATAGCAGTAAGTGGAGTAACAGGTTGTTGTGTGCCCCTTAACACGAAGAAAGAAAGGACCCCTCAGTAGCTGCTACCCATAGGTTTCTCAGGTAAAAAGTGACAGCAGCCCCAGCAGGGCCTGCAGAGAGCGCCATGGGCAACGACAAAGACAGGGAGCCTGAGGGCAAGACCTGGATGACACCTGGAAAAATACGGGCAGATAACAAATACGGGGGGATAACGAGCCATGAGAGGAGCTGCAAGCCATCTAAGAAGAGTATACTTGAGCCAGAGGAATAAATTCACACAGGAAAGGTTTGCAAACATGATGCAAGTTGGGTAACCATAAGAAAGCACCAGTCTGGGATGTGGAGTGACATCTTCTTCCTTACGTTACACTGGCTGCCCAGAGCAAGGCTGAAAGGGATTCTCCTTTATCACCTTTTCATATGGGGAAAGGTTGCTCAGATGCTCAAGGAAAGGCTGTCATAAAAGAAAATTATGAAAGAGGGTAAAAACAGCTTTCCCACAACAGTTTGTTGTAGGTAACCACTAGACTTCCACCTGCTGAGCAAAGAATGAAGTATTTCCCTAACCAAGCCAGGAGGTTGAACAACCCAAATCAACAAAGAAATACAGGCAGTAGATTCACTCTGTGATGCGAAGGTAAGGCAAGGATAAATCATCATGGACAAACTGTAATTTAGCACAGGTGGACAAATGTCCCTCTTTTCTCTTCTGACTTGCATCAGTACATCAGGCTTTCACTGATGATCAGACAGAAATACAGTGTATTTACACTGCTAGCATCACCCATATCTGAATTTGCCAGCCTACAGAAGGGAAGGAAGGCTGGAGGCAGGTGACCTGGGGACTCATTAGAGTAGCTGGTGTCTCCAGATAGCTGCAGAGTACAGAGCAACTTGAACAGCCTGGACATGTCCACAGGGAGATACGACACATAAGAGGAGTCACTCAGAGTCCTTTTGAAGCTAGGAACCACCCACACAAGTAATATCCAGTTAACCTTTGGAAGCCAAGCAAATGACAAAATGGGTGGGACAGGATTTGGTGGGATTTGAGCCCAGTTGACTCACTGATCGATGATTCCAGATATAAGACGTGTTAATGTACTACAGACTGCACATTTCTGTTTTAATCACAACTGAGGCAATATCAGCTATTTACACAATGGCTCTGATTCTAGGCAGCCTAGAAAAATCTGACAGATGCATATGCAAGAGCAAAAATTCAATGGAAGGAATTGAATTCATTGCATGTGCTAGTGGCTCCAGCTAACTTCTGGTTCCACACACTATAAACTCCTTATTTCTCTCTTTACCCTAAGAGGTCACCACCTTAATACACCTCTTTCCTCTCTGATGACTAGCATCACCTTAACTGTACTGATATCAACAAACTTTGTTTTTCAGAGATGGTCAAACTATTAAATATCTAATTAGTATCTCAGCAACTACACTAACTCTCAACCTGTAATTAGCTTTGAAGCTTGGTATTTCTATTTGAGGTGCCTGAAAGATAATTTTTTTTTTCCCAACTATTTTGGTACAATAAAAGTTACTACTTCTACCTACAACTTAAGCCTTTTGGATAAATGTATAGTCATTTGATTTATGCTGAGATATATTTAATTTAAAATGTATACCAGCAGCAAAGATGGGAAGTGAACTAAAGGATACTAGGATTATATTTCTTTAATATTCTTTGTTTTATTCCAGATTCACTTCAGTGTCCCTTAGTACTTATGACCTTTGTTGTCTGCATAAATATTTCTTTTACTATAAAACTGGAACATTTACT
This sequence comes from Chauna torquata, assembly GCA_013399475.1. NCBI lineage: Eukaryota > Metazoa > Chordata > Aves > Anseriformes > Anhimidae > Chauna > Chauna torquata. The sequence goes on from VXAL01016669.1 coordinate 191,937, forward strand.
GTTTGAAAGATTATTGAAACTTAATTATTTGAAACTATCAGGAATGTACACGCTATTTCCCTGTAGTTTAGCTTTATGTAAAACTTTCTGAAAAGATCAGCTCTTGTATTTCAGCAAAGAATTAAACTTCATCACAGTAAGAAGTGCGACAAAACCTTGTTTCTATTACCATGGCATTTCCTATTTTGCCATTTCAGCTGATTAGGAAATTTACTTCATGTTAGTATTTGATTCGTTACCATTTAAGTGACCCAATTTCAAACTTTAACAAGAGGACAAAATTTAACATCAAGGAAAGTTTCCTTTACCTTTGATAAACCTGAAGTCCTAGCAATGAAAGAGGTATGTGAGAGACCGTTTACACATAAATTCTCATAATTAAGAATGCAAATGATGAAGTAGTAAGAGAACTGATAACACAACTGAGTAAACAAATCAATATTAAGCTGTATTTAACAGAATACATCTAAACTTTGTTCCTGATATATGATATATATATCAAGGTGTTATCTATGCATAGAGGTTGATTTGATACAATCAGTTCTATTCCAAAGGTAAAAATACACTCTGCTAAAGAAACTTTACAGGCCCAAAGAGATTAATCTTTCTGGTAGAGATAATATAGCAATAGCCAAAGAGAGTGTAGTTCCACAAAAAAAACAGAAAAATCATCCCAAATTACATTTTTATTTAGTAACTCAATAAGTAATCCCCTCCAACTGCCTAACACACCAGTGGAACTACTGTATGATGCATCTCTCTCCTAATATCCAGTCCTCAAAAAGTGATTAAAAAAGAAAAGCAAGCAAGCAAAAGGCATCTTTTGTATTCATGATTATGGGGTATTTCAAGTATACTTTAATTGACAATAGGTGAGATGAAAGCATGTGAAATGTGGTATTAAAAATCTTCATAACCTCAGCTGGGATTTTAAAGTCATGCAAGCAAAAGCCAAGGACAGAAAATTGCATGCCTATTTAAAACATTAAAGCTTTGAAATTTCCAGTTGAAACAAACCCTTTGGGTTCAAATTTCCTTTAATGTTGCCTCTTTTAGTACGTAAATGGATAAACTTAGGGACTAATCATGTCCTTTTAACCTCTTGGTTGCCAGTCAGATTACGGAAACAGGCCAAATCACACAAGCAGTTTCACTGCATAAAAAGGAAAAGGCAGGCTGCATGTGGGTCAGGCAATGCAAGAACACCAGGGTGTCTAAGGGGCAGCAGCAGGCAGAAGGTCCATAGCAGAGATTAAAAGCTCAGGCTCCCTGGATATTGGTAGATCTGTATCAAATGGTCTGCATTTGGTTTACAATGGTACCATTTTAAAGAGTAAAATCTTTGTGCTCGTTAAGTGGAAAACAAAAGCTTGGTATTAAATATACACCAAAATGTGTGGGGAAATTTGAGGTTTGACTGTGATCCATTAATTTAAAACATCTAGATCTGGCAGCAGTTTTCAAATCTGCACTGTACTGGCCCAAGCAAGGCCAAGGGTCTCCATCAGTTACCTCTAAAGAATATATGAGAGGTAACTAAGAATCAGAACATTATTAATAGCCGCTTCTTTATGAAACCATAATTTTTTACTGTTTTAAGGAATCCAGAGTGTCCACAAATTGTGAAGGACAAAGACTGCTGATCTAGAGTGGATCTAGAGGATGGACTGAACATACTTTGGGAGCAGAAGGCGGTCATCGTTCTACTATAAAAAGTTGGATACTGAAACATAAGCTAAGAAGGGGAAAATAACTTTAAAAAAACAAACCCAGGTTCTTAGCAGAGTTATGTAAGTCAACTGATCTTATTTTATATGCATTTCTATAACTATACTCAGTCACACTGCTTTAGAGCACATGCAAAAAAGTACCTTTACATTGTATAAAGGGCCACAAGTTCCCTTTTATCAAAATGATTTTGATGCAACTTTCAGAAGTGGCAAGTAGCTGTTAAAGCTCCCTTCCTCTAATATGAGTAGACAAGCAGATGGCAAAAACAGTATCGCGTGGTTATTTGCATATATTTGCTATATCACAGAATCATACAGAATCACAGAATGATTGAGGTTGGAAGGGACCTCTGGAGGTCATCTGGTCCAACCCCCTCCTCAAGCAGGGCCACCTAGAGCAGGCTGCCCAGGACCATGTCCAGGTACCTTCTGAAGATCTCCAGGGAAGGAGACTCCACAACCTCTCTGGGCAACTTGTCCCAGTGCTCCATCACCCGCACAGTAAGGAAGTGCTTCCTGATGTTCAGATGGAACCTCCTGCGTTCCAGTTTGTGCCCACGGTCTCTTGTCCTGTCATTGGACACCACTGAAAATAGCCTGGCTCTGTCCTCTTTGTATCTCCGTTCAGCTATTTATAGGCATTGGTAAGATCCCTTGCTGAGCCTCCTCTTCTCCAGGTTGAACAGTCCCAGCTCTCTCAGCCTCTCTTCATAGGAAAGGTGCTCCAGTCCCTTCATCGTCTTTGTGGCCCTACATTGGATTCTCTCCATTATGTTCACGTCTCATATCCACACTGAATATATCACATCTCCATTTAGACTCACATTTGCCCTATTTCATTAGCAAGCCTGGGCTATGGCATTGCCTATCCTGACTTTTATGACTGTCCTTGTGTTAAAGCAGGACTCTCACAGCTGGGAAAGTTCAAGTATGACTGTGAATAGCTCAACTTCCTAACTGAGTCTTCCCTAAGGGTGTTATACTAACTGTCTGCATAATGACTCTGTGGAGAGGTTATAAAATTACCCAATTCACAAAACTACAATAAAAAAAACTTTATTCCTCTACTGTTATTTGAAAAAAAAAAAGAAAATTCAAAAAAAAAAATCTCAATAGAACAATGAATAGAACTTGGTTACAAAGAAACAACTGATAAATACCTAAACATTCACCACTGTTCAGTTTGTGTCCACAGTAATTCAAGCCTGTCCTTCCTTTAGAAAGCACATGGAAGTGAGCTTGCAGTGTGCTTTTTTATTTTTCAAAATAAATTTTGGAATATACTGCCCAAGACAACTGACTCAGCAGATCAGAGCCCTGGTTCACATACACAGTGTGGCTACAGGATCAATGGCTGGATAATTCAAGCTGAGTGGAGCTCAGGAGGTCTCAGGTGTCCAACCTCCTGCCCAGAGCAGGGCCACCTCCATGGTAAAACCTGGTTGCTCAGGGCTGTGTCCACTCGGGTGTGGAAAACCCCAAAAATGGAGCCAGCACAGCCTCCCTGAGCAGCCTGCACCCCTGCCTCACTGTCACCATGGGGAGAACATTTCTCCCTATATCCAGTGTGAACCTCTCTTGATGCAACTTCTGTCTGTTGTCTCATGTCCTGACACCATGTAGCACTGTGGAGAGCCTGGCTTTCTTCTTGTTTACCCCCTGTAGGTACTTGAGGGCTGCTGCTAAGTCCTCCCAAAGCCATCTCTTCTCCAGGGCTGAACCAGCCCTGCTTCCTCAGTCTGTTCTCAGGGCAAGAGCTTCCGCCCGCAACCAACTGCACCCCCCTGGCGCTGAACCTGCTTCAGTCTGTGAATGCCTTTTCTCAAATTTTATTGATGTGAAATTCCTTTTTTTAATTCACCTGGGATTTTATGTGGCTTTAAACTTGACCTGAAATTGCCAACCACTAGCTAAATATGGAATTTGAACTAAAAATTACAAACTCATAAATATTGATAAATAAAATCATAAGCTAAGTGAGAATGCCTGTTACACAGATTTGGGGAAAGCTGTGACTTCATTCATTAAATCACAAAAAAAAAAAAAGCCTTTTGAATGCCTTCATCACTTACAGTATCTGCCATACACAGTAATTATTTCAGCTAGTATGTCAAGGTCAAAAGCAAGGTAAACACACAGAAAAACTGCACAAAGATGAATGCCCAAACTGCTTGCCTTCTTTGCCACTATTTCTTCTCCAGTCTGATCTTTTCAGTGGGTCAGATGTTCTAATTCTGTGCAAAGTCAGCAACATCCAGTATTGGCAGCATTACACAGAGCTCGTTAGCCACTCACAAAAGCACAGAGCACACATCAAAGAGAGAAGGAAGCAACCTGAGTTCTATATTTTGCTTTCAAGACACTGCTTTATGACTTGGCCTAGATTTGGTCCACAAGCTTTTGCCTGGCTCAGTTGCACTCTTTTAAATTTGTTCCCTCCCCAGTTACATCTACTGATGCGCTGCAGTAAGTGAGTCTACAGAAGTTCAGAAATTTTACCAATGTAAAACCCATGTGACATGAGGTTGGCACCAGGTCTCCTACGTCTAGAACAGCTTCTCAGTCGTCATACAATGAACCACACATGTTCTCTTCACGGCCACAAAACACCTGCCTCATGCATTATCAGCCTGAACCATCATCACATGTGATGCGTTCTGTTCTGTGTGGCTGTACCAGCTTAGCCCAGGTCCTAGACAACGGCCTAGAGAAACACAAGCACTCAGATACTGGATGCATTAGTTTGTGGAATGCCTACTGTAATCTTACTATTCACTGCATTAAATTATCCATAACTTGAGAAGAGTAACTTGTTTTCGGAAGTGTGCACTCATAACTTCTTATGCACAAATTTGTTGTGTCCAGTTCCAAAATACATTATAGAACTATAACAAAAAGCAAGAGGGAGCTAAAAAAAAGGACTGGGGAAACGAAAATGGGAAGAAGCTTTATAAGACTTGAAGAAAAGGAGCTTAAAAGGGGATTGACTAATAAAGTTCTTGCATTGTTTTCTTCCCAGAAGAAACAAATTGAATATGCACACAGAAAAATAAACCTGGATATCCTAGGCTTTACTTTTGCTTATATTTGCTTGCATTCTCCAGTTTGTTTGTGTTTTTCTACCAAAAAAGAGCCAGGACTTTTTTTGGTTTTTGTTTTTTTTTGGTTTTTTTTTAGCCTAAATTGAGTGAGGTGATAACTCCTTTATGACTAAAGTGACAAAATCTGTTTCTAAGCTATTTTAGAACTTTAATATGCATAAATTCATTTCCTAGTGAAAATCAGCACTACAGCTGAAAGCAGACATTGGCTATTTAGCCAAATATTCATAATTATTTTTGACACACTTGTCCATTCACATAGGAATCAGAAAAGATCCTAGGTTAGTTATGCTTATAGGTAAAATAATTAGAGTTTTTTAAATCTTTTAGGCCCTTCAATCTATGTGCTTTCAGATAGGTTCATAAAGAAAAGGTTTTTATTGAAAATAATCATTTTAGGAGCACAATCTAGTTTAAAATGTATACAAGAAGCATGTGGGTTTGTATACATTTATTCCGGTTTGCCTTTTTTTCATTTTATCTTTCAGACATTTCAAAGAATATGAACGAGCTTTTTTTTGAAGAAAGTGAAAATTGTGAGACAATACCAGAGCCCTGCAATCCTAGAACTGAAATCCAAAATGCACAGAACTAATGGGAATTTGGAACCAAGCTCACACAATGCAGATTAAAGTATTGACCAGATATCAACCACAAGTCATGGAATAAGTATTATAAAGGTCTCTACCTGTTTCTGAAAGACTGAGTGTGTAAAAGCAGAGTGAAAGCTATGTTCTCTGTTACCTATTGCAAAGGAAAGGCATGACAACACTCTGGGGCTTGGTGTGCCAGAAGATGGATAAACTCAGTTTGCTAATAAAAACCAAACATGAAGCAAGAATAAAGATGTTAACAAATATCTTCATTTACAAGCACTAGGACTTGCTTGTTCTTCAGTCCTTGTGCACAAAATTTCAAATAACTTATGAATAAAACAGTGGTAAGCACTTGTGGAGGTATATAAGCGCAAACAGCGTTGGAATCCTTTGGCGATCATTTACACTTGCATCATCTAGCTTAATCAGCAATCTGTTACTTGATTTAGTCAGAGGTGAAATCTCCAGCCTAGACACACACTTAATGTAGGCAGTGACCAGCTGTCATGAGACCAAACAAATTTCATTATCTGCACTACATGCTCAGTTAATCATGTTAATTAGCATGTTCTAACAACTGTAATTTCAAACTGTATATAAATCCAATGATCGTAAGACCAAATAAAACCAGGAACTAAATGAGGTAGGTATTTAAAAGAAGGTTTAAATAATATATGTATTAGAGTTCAAATCTATTTATTTCATAACTAAGGTGTGTCAGCAAAGCTTTCCCTCTTATCTAGAAAATACATCTTGTTCTGTAAAACATATAGGCTCAAAACTGCAGGAGTTATCATTCTCTGTTTACCATCAGAGACCTAGGACCAATTTTTCAAACACATTCAAATAATGCAAGAGTCTAACTCTGGAAAGTTCTTAGGCATCTAAACCATGTAGTCATATTTGAAAGTCTCAGTGCATGCCAGAGATACAAAAAAGATGTAGAACCTGACTTTGCAGAATTTAAGCACCCAGGACAAAAAGTGACTGTGAAAGCCACAAACTTAACCCAGCTACCTGCCAATTAACCCTGGCAGCATAATTTGAAATTAGTAGCCAAGACACCAGCCTAGGAAGTGGGACATCCTGGGTTCCTGGCCCCTCCACCAACAGGACACTTTTTAGTCATGTCAGGACATTTTAGTCCATGTCATTAGAAAAGTACACACAGGGGGTCTTTGGAACAAGAACTGGAATTTGGGCTCCCTGAATGCTCCAGCCACACAATGAGAGTGTTTATGTGGCAAACAGGAACAGCTACTTCAGCACAGCTGTGGCCCTGTGCTATACTTATGCTCATCTTGCCTGTTGCTGCCTTTGGAAATCTCCTTTGACGACTGTGTTCTAAGGAACACTGAAAAAAAGAATGGGTCTGTGTTAGGATGTTTTTTCCACTGAAGATCTTTGTGCAAATTAAGTTACCCTGCCAAGAAGCAAGATAAATTAGCAACAATCACTTCAAATGCTAGATAAAAAAAAATAAAGCACTATTTCATAGAGAAAGGAAATCAGAGTCCAAAAATACTTTTGGTATATCACAGAGTGAAACTTTTTTTGCCCATTAATGGATGCCTCAGAAATAAACCATTATTAAATTAACAGTAAAACTTCACCATGTCTTCAGCTGAACATTGGAGTGCCCTAGCCAGACATCCACATCATTGGAACCTGTAGGCATTCATACTGCTCCTCAGTTTGCTGACCCGTAATCGCAAGTTAGACAGTACACATAAGAGCAGCAGTTTCAAGACACAGAGACAAGCAGATTAATCGTTCATATATATAAAACTACAGAAATGTCAATATCAATTACCAGTATGTAAACTATTCCTCACAATTTCTTCTTTACTTTTAATCATCCTCATTATCATTTGCATTATAATAACCACTTTTTGTGCTCTAACACCCAAAATTAAGGATACTGCAAACAGCAAGAATCCACGGAGAGCCAAGTGACCTATCAGTAGTGAGATGCTAAGAGAAAGACATACTGAAATACTGTGGGTCACATTTATGGAATTGTATCTGAAGCTTTGGTAGCCAAATACCTATATAAATACATGATTTGCTTAGCAAATCTCTTTTTTCCTTTACCCTGAACAACCCAATCTATGCTTTATTGCTGTGGAGGAAGAACAGGAAACATGCTTTGGCTAAAGTGGTTTCTAGGACAGTAAAGTCTCTCTCTTAACATTTACCACCTTTCTGCTTAAATTGATAGAGAAAGTAGCAGCAGCAGCAGAAATATGGATCTTGGAACCTCTGAAAGCAAAGGAGACCGACTAGGTGTCTTGTGCTTTTGTCCCGTTACCCTCCCTTTCAAAACTAAACTTCTGGCTAGTCCATAGAGTAAGGCCAGTTAAACGAGCAAAAGAACGGCTTCCTATGCTACCTCCTCACTTCTACCGGCTTCCAGAATGCCCACGTGTTGTTCGGACAGGAGACTTCACCTCTATGACAAAACTTTCTTTCATGACCCTTAAAACGGTCTGTCTCCACTCCATCCTGTTGGCCTAAATAAAGATATACAGCTTTTCCATGGCACCAAGGCCAATGAAATACAGAAGAGTTGCTATGACTTCATTTGCATCCATGAATCAGCATATGACTGTCCTGCTGTTTGCATCCATTGATTGTGTCCATAGTAGAGTTTGTGGAATAGCAGGCTGCCAGGCCTGAGAAAAATGAGAACATTCCTAATACATGAGAAATGATAAATGGTATTGCTAGCTAAAACATAGTGCCCTATTTAAAGACCTGTTAATGGATACGTTGCCAACAGCATGACCATGTGTTGTTCAACTACGCTCTGTTCATAAAGTCTATACGTTTGTATTTTAACACACTTGAGCTACTCTACTTAACGTAAAACAATATCTCAGTTGACCCATATGATCAGGACAGATGTCAACACCGACCGATGCCAGGTAACATTTTAATTTTAAAAGGAGATGTCAACTATTATTAGCATGTACTACAGGTTGCAATTTATTCACAAATGACTTGCTAAATTAATTTTTTTAGATCCTTCAGGCCCTCACTTACATTGCTATTGTTACATCACCTTATGCTATTAATATTTTAGTTACTTTTCCTTAGCCTGGGTCTAGTCACAGTTAATTACAAAGATAAAGGTCAGTTTATTTTAATGGAAATCCTCCTGACTTACACAAAGCCAGCATAATGTTCAGAATCAAGCACTTTAAATATAAGTAAGGCAAGTTTAAACTAAACTGAATGCATGACTGAAGTTATTTGAGGCACCTTGCTAAAAACTGTTGTTTGATTTGCAATGCAAATATAGATAGTATAAACAATCAAGAGATTATTTTAATAAGGAGTTAAAAGTCAAGAAGAGAGAAAATATAGAGCCATTTTTTTCCATTTACTGAAAAATTTATATTTATGTCTTATTGCTTTAGGGTCTTCTCAGTCCATCACAGAGCATTTGTAGCTACCATTCAGTCTGGTATGTCTACAGCTTTAGCTTGATTTCTGGATGTATCGCTGAGGAGAAAAGAAAGTAAAGGTCAGTAAAATTCTCTCAGCATACTACCAAGTACCAACAGATACAGTGTGGGTAATTTTTTTTTCTTTTAAGAAACTACTGCAAAATTATCAGGTATGTGTAAGGAAAGCAGGATGAAGAAATAGGGAGAGGGAGATAAATTGAAAATGCAATTACAGGTTGAGCAGCAGGAAGCTGCCAGTAGTCCACCGTAAAGTTTTCAGTTCAGAGTGTAGGGGAAAGGGTGAAATACGATGTCATCAATTAATTATTTTTTCAATAGAAGGCTAGCAATGTGTTACTAAATTACTTGAAACAGATTTATTTAGACAGCTAAAGCAACAAGCAAAAACAAAATGAAAATTATCCAAGCATAAGTGAGGGCATCCACTAAAATTTATAAAAAATTACGTACAGAGAATTATATACCGAGAGTACTATTTAACAAATATTTATTTATGATTCCTCTTCTCTCACAGTTGAGTTTAAAGGTCTCCGTTCAATGCCTGTCCCACCCAGTGGAAAGACAGCACCAACGCCAATGTAAGGATAGAGTAAAAGGCAATAGATAAATACAAGCAGACATTTCAGAACAGTAGAGACTATCAAAATTAGTGCAGTTAACAACAACCAGAGCATGGCAGGAGTATAACCATTCTCTAGTTTTGCAAGATCCTGCCCTAACACAGGTCAATTCTGAAGACAGATACTAAGTTAGCTCTTCCATTTCCTTGTGGAAGCCTTGAGGGTTTTGATTCTGCAGAAAAGGTGCTTCGTAGAAAAGCCTGGGTAAAGTAAATGGGTTAGGCAGCTGGATTAGTATGTAAATACATGAGTTCAAGTTCATCATGAGACTAAAATGTGAAGAAAGTAATTACTGCTTGTTCAAGGCAAAGAAAGTACTGCAGCAAAACCAATCAGCAATGCCACAGTAAGTCAGATACTTGAGAAAGTAAAAGGACAAATGTTATTTTTTCTAAAAATATGCCCAAGAATTAGCAGACCAAATATCAGAAGGAAAAATTTCTGTGCAACATGAACTGAACTTGACATTTGAAATAGTGGCTGATAGAGCTACAAACATTAAAGACCACCCAGAGTGAAAACAGAGGCAGAGGAACATGCAGAGAGATGAACCAGATCATGCAACTATGTGCAAACAGCCTGGAATGTCAGAGATGGAATGTAATTTAACCAACATAAATGCCAAAAAATGAAGATAACAAATGAGAACACTCTAGGAAGCAAGGAAAAATGAAATCAACAAAATGACCTACACAAATGATGAAAAAACATGACAGATGAGAATGAAACCAAAAAGGAAGGTAAAAGAAGCATCTCATGAGAGCTGTTTGATTTGTAGGAAAATGTGTAAGGTCTGTGGGAGTTAACTAGTCAGATACACATGCAGCTGCCAGCAGATTTGGAAGTTGATCACATCCTCCTGGTTCAGCTGGAGGACAAGATTTTACAGAGCAAGAACCTCCTTTTCGTTTCACATCACGTTGTTTTTCCTCTTACTGAAAGGATCAACCATCGTCTACCCAGAGGCTAAAGTAACCACTTCACAGGCACTTCTTTAGGGCTTCTCATTTATTCTTCAGTTTACTTTATCCTAGAGCACCACTAAGACACCAATGAAGAAAAACAATATACAGCTTGCTACAGTCCTCACAGCAGTCATGGACTGCTCTGTGCTGATTCAATACAGCCAACTAGTATAGCCACCATCAGTGAGAGAAGTGCTCTGAATGGTTCCCAAGTACCTAACAGTTACGCAAGCTGGCTCCCTTGGGAAAGTGCCTGCATTACCCTGGTACAAGCATGCAGATTCTCACACTGTCTTGATATCCCAGGGTGGGGTTATAAGCAAGGCACATCCAAACAGAGAGTGTTCCAAATTCCAGCCAACACTGATGCCTTTGCCTTTCAAATAGCTGTGAATTTGAGAAAATGTTTAACACAGGTCTTCTGCAATTTTTCACAGCTGAGCTGCTGAGTGGGTGAAATAATGGGTCAGAACAGAGGACACTTACAACATCTTCCCCTGTTACCCTCAAAAGCTAAATTTGGAGGAGAAAGATCCAAAGATAAGATGCTTACCAGATAATCCGAAATTTTATTTTTCTACACTATCAGGAAATAGGTTAGATCATGTAGGCATTTTTGTTGTTCTCGTTGGCAAATTTCCATTTGTTCCAGTGTTTCAGAGAGGACCTTTGGAGGACTTCCGGTCAGTTGCAGATTGCAAACAAGAATATCCCTAGCACTGCAGATCAACTGAAAGCTGTGTTTAGACTTTTCACTCTGACAGTCCTATTCCATACAATTCCAAGTCACATTTTCCAAGCCATGGAGAGACATTTGTATAGTAGACCTCTATTACTTGCTTACTGATAACACATGGCAGCCTTTCTGTGCCACTTACACAGAAGGAGGTTCCCATATACCTAGAAATAGTCAGTGTCAATACTGAACCTGATGGTTCCTCAAGGGCTGCCATTAAATGCCTTTGCCATGACAGGAGCACAAAAGTCAGCTCATCACTGCCAAACATGCTGAAAGCAGGGACACAGAATTAGGATCTTAGTGGCTGGTATTTGTCTGCTTTATTTAAGCTGACTTAAATCAGCAAACAGAAACACAGCTGTGCTCTCTTTTCCTAACTTGTCAGATCATAATCCATATGTAGATCCACAAATTCAGCCAGAAAGTCCCACATCTGACAAGCAAAAAAATGATTGAATTTATGAGAAGTTTGTGCATGCGCTATATGGAACTAGGGCAGTATCTTAGTGGATTCTGAAATGAGAAAAACCCAGATGAGTCAGCGTGCTTTGGGACCAGCGGGACAGGTTCCTAAATAATCCCTAAATTAGCCTGGAAGGAATTACCTCTTCTCCAGCTCATAGGTCTTCCCAAACAAGACCCCGTTGCATGTAGTCTACATGCAGAAGCTTTCTTGACCAAATATTCTCATTAATACTGAAGTCATTACAGAAATGTCAGCAAAAGTACTAATGACATTGGTGATGGTGATTAATGACATCATCATCCACTGATGCCATAAATAACCTGTGATCCTGCTCACAGAGGACCAGCGTATGTAACATTCTAATTTTCTTTCCATATGAGGTACAACACTGACCATGTACTGCCTAAAGCGGGACCATGCTGTCACCTCAACTGCTTTCAGCGTTGCTGGGACATTCATGCCACTCCAAAAGCCTCAAGTCCTGAGAGCTCCGGGAGGTAGCCAGAAATTGAGATATCAATGTGTCGCCTCATTCTAGCTTGGACACTCCCAATCCATGCATGATGGTGCATCCTACTCTTCCCCTATTCTATTCTACTATTGTTATACTCATGAATAAACATAGTGATGCCTGTCCTTGGTGAGTGTCACACAGTTCAAATTGCATTACACCACAGTGTAGTACTTGTTCTGAAAAACCATTACTGAGGAACATGGATGAAGTGCAGTACAGCCAGCAGAATATTTCTATGAAACCTTCAATTTTCCAGCACTTCCTAATTATCTTCTGATCTGAGCTGTGTGACCCAACTGAGCATTAACATTGATTTTTGAATTTAATTACAGACACTCTGGCTTGGAGAGCTGTGACATGCTGAAATTCAATTGAATTGGGCTTTCCCTGACCTCCTCCTAATACACACTATGCTGATTAATCCAGCCCTGTTCTGATTTTCTGCAGTGCAGGCTACATTTATCCTTCCCCATTCCTTCACACTGAATGCTGTGTGAATGCTGTTCCCCATTTGCATCTCTGATGCAGCACTGCTTAACCATATGCCCTACATCAGCTTCTTGTGCTTCACTGATTCAGTTATCACAGAAACCTATTGCTTTAAAAAAAAAAAAAAAGGCAATAAGAAAAAGATGAAGGAAAGGCAGGTAGAAACTCAACATATGTTTTGGAGAGGGATTTACAGATTTAGATTTGTATAGGCTGCAGTAGGTATATATTACTCAGAACAGCTTTATTCATCTACTTTTTTTATCCCTATCCTTTCTGTTTGACGGTAACGTGGTTCTGTTGTACCTCAGTTTTTATGAACCTTTATTTCACTGATAATGTAACTAGGTTACATCCATCCAGTGCCAACTCTTGAGGACTGATGTTAGCTCTGTGGGATAATGACAAATGATTCATTTACTCCACTGGTTTATGGAAGGAGTAAGTAAGTGATGCTGTTCCAGGCTAAGTCCTGATTCATATTTCTTACCCATAAAATCATAAACAGACTCCAGCATACCAGAACCTACTCTTAGTCAATATCAGAGCAAAGTCATGTTCCAGGATGTCCAGAACATAGCTATAAAAATGTCGTTAGGAGATTATCACCAACAGAATTTATAAAAAGTTTAATATGCATTTCCCCTTCATGGACATGACCAACTAATGCATCAAAAAGCTTAGGGCAAACTTTTAAAGAATGACCCAGGACCTCATTCAGAAGTTAACTGTGAGTCTTCATTCAAAATGGAAATTGACTTCCCAAATTATTTAGAAGTTTTTGACACTTTTACCCTTAGGATCTGAACCTGCAATTAAGGCAAGTTTTATCTTTAAGCATTTGAGCATCAGAGCTTCCCAGTTTCCACCTATTAAGTGGGCCATGGCTCTTTTGCTCTAACCCTACAACATCCTCCTCAAATTCCTATTTACTAATCACCAAGTAATTAAGTTATAACTGTTCCTCTACACAGCTATTCCCTCCTCAATCCTGACTTATTCTCCACATACATCAGCTTTACAAAGAATTGTTTTTTAAGACTTCAGGCAAGCTTTCAACTGATGAATTCACATCCTGCTATCTGGAGATCTGTACTGTAGGGCTTTACTCTCTATCAGTCTTTGCTAATGGAAAATGGAGGAAAAAGATTTTAAAGAAGAATATGCAAGCCATATTGTTTGCATTACTAATGTGTTTATAAGGTGATGCTGTTATTACTTTGGGACAAAATTTTTGCATTTTTCACTATTTATTTCAGCAGTTCAGTCCACTTGGGGTGGTGAATTGCACACTAAAAGCAGCTTTAAAATGCACTGAATGATGTATTCATTCAAATGATGTATTTAAATTCCAAAATTCCTCCTTTAAATTGCAGTAGGCTTTATATAGCAACAAAATACAGGATGTGCGTTTGTGTGTGTAAGGAAACTCCATTAATTCGGAAAGGATTAGCAAAGTTACTATCAAAGATTTACCAATCCTCTCCTGAAAGGCCCTGTCTAATCATAAGGTCTCTCAATTTTGCTCTTCCGCAACATGTTTCCTTGCAGTCCACAGCCCACTTGTGAAATTCGGAAGAATTCTCCCGTAGAAAATTATGGGGGAGGAAAAAAACACTAATAAATCATAAATGTTCACGGAAAACATTCTTTACTATAAAATCTTACTATGAAGTATGGGCAGTGGCAATAGTTTCTTCACAAGCTATCTGTCAGTTGAATATTCAACCTGGTGAGTTGGCATCAGTATTATTTAACATGCTTACTAACAAGAATGCTGAAATATATGAAAATTCAAAATTGTGCATCTTTCTATTGTCATACAAATGATTACATAAGAGGTACAACAGGGCATACCACACATTTAAATTTTATCTGTTTAAACAAAAGGAAAATAAACAAATACTGCTTTGTTTATTTTCCCCTATAGAGGCTGCCTTGCTGAAACATTCAAGTTGGCCCCTAGACACAGTCGTCTTCATAAGGATCACTTCACATTTTACATTTAATATTCAACTGCTCAGTAAACATTGTGTTCTTTCTCTACACAAAATTAAAATGAAACCCATGCTTTGTACCATGTCAACCAGAGCACCTTAACATTCAGAATAACTTCAACAAATACAAACTCTTGC
>VXAL01016669.1:206800-239536 GCA_013399475.1 Chauna torquata
ACTCTTGCCAATTATGTGAAAATGTTTCTTCAATTTTTTTTTCAAAATGCTCTCTCTTCAATGCTGCTTTTAAAGTCAAACTAAAATCCAGAGAGAAAACAAGCAGTTTAGTCCCTTTACCAACGGTAAAGATAGCACCACATGTTGTTTTAAAATCTTCAGAAAAGAAATCCAGAAAAGATCTCCAGTTCATTACTTTACAATCAAAAACCTTTTGTAATATCTTTCAATTAATCTACTGTCCCCGTTTTAAAAGTGAAGCATTTTTTCCCATCCTCCCACTGGGATCACTCAGCCCCAATGTCTAGAAATACTCTTCTCGCTTCCAGCTCCACTTTATTTCTGGATAGTTTATCCTCATTTGTTTTGGTGCCACATTTTCTGAGATAGTTGAACCCAACTACATTTTTGAGACAAGCCGTATCTGATGTTGAAATAAGTCATTGTTATTTCTCTCTCTCTAATGAAATTATTTGTTATGGTACTTCAGAGTGGTATTATGGTAATTCACAGTGGTATTAAGCAGGACAGATTCATCACTTTTTACATTCTCTGAGCACTTGTTTGATCCACCAATATCTTTAAATGCATGCCTAACTTCAAGAATATGAGTATTGAAGCTGATCTTGTCAATATTGCAAGTGTGCTTAACATTTGTTAAGCTAAAATGCTCCATGCATTGTTGAGTTGAAGCAATATCCTCCACAACTGGCAGACTGACGCCAACAGAGCAGGAAATTGGGATCTGAGGTAGCCAATACAAAAAACAAGCAGAAGAGCGAGGACAAGCTTGTGCATTGAGAAGGAATAATCTAGGGTATAAAATACAGGGGGAGGGGGTTGTTGCTCACTTTTAATATAGTAATTCCTCCTTCTTTAAGATTATGCACATTAAGACAACTCTAACAATGTATACCATATTCACATACGATGCCTTTGACAAATTAGTGATTAAAAAAGAAGTACTATACCTGATATCAATGACTGAGCATTTCTCTCTTTGCAAAGTAGCTAAAATGTTTCATACAAAGCTATTTCTAAACTTAAGTCTATCACAAGGAATAAATACAAAAATATTATTTGTGAAGCATCGTTGAATATTAAAGATTGAAAAATGCCCTACTCTACAGTGCAGATCTTAAGTATTAAACTCTATTTGCGGATTCATGCAATACAAAGTAAATATGCAAGTATCATGCTATCTCCTCCTTCTGCTGCCTTCCGAACTTCTAAACCCAGGCTTCCCTCTTTTTGAAATAATCCTAGTAATGGGAGCAAGTGGTGGGCTGTAGCCTTTGGTGCCACCAACCATTGCAAGGAAACATGGAAACTGAACTGAAGTTCTGACAAACAAATGAAGGATGAAACACTCAGTTGCAAAGTGGTGAATGTTTCCCAGTTGCACAAACCGGGGTTAGGTCCTAACACTTTCCTGGTCCTTTTCGTGAGAAATCCTGCTGAAGTTTTTATGTAAAAGATCCACTTAGAGATGCTGAAGAGCTCACATTAGCAAGCGCTGCTGGATCAGTGTGATTCTTTCAAATGGACTGGAGGTGTTAAGATTTCTACAGGTTCAGCTGTAGAAAAACTGTTACTGTCTTTTGATTTATTCGCTGTTTCTGCAATTTATTTATTTTTATCGATAGGTGATTTTAATTCCTATGAGGACATTTGTGCAAATCCCTGTTCTTGATCCTGCAATGAACACTTGAAAAGGGCAACATTTTTCATACTTTTTTTCCCTTTGCTTGCTTCTGGGCTGTTTGGGGTTTTGAATTTTTTTCCCCATGCTGCCCTGTATTTTCCTCACTATCACTTCAGTTTATTTTCTGAAACTCTTTAAAACTAACATGCTTAACAACTGAGAATATGCAAAAACAAAAACAAATCCTGAAGACACTGTTACCCAGCTAACGTTAAGTTGGAGGGAGAATATACAGCTAACTTCAGCAAACACTGAAAGGCTTGAAGTCTTTTTCTAACCACAACGAGCTGATTCCTTAATAAAAGTGAATACGCAAAATCTTATATTCCAGACTAAAAGTTGATATTAACATAATGAAAGTATATATATCCACTGTATAAAAACTTTTAAAATCCAGCTTTAGAATAATTATCTGGTTTTAACAGTTAAGCCAGTGGCAACTACCCAACTTTACTATAATGCAGACAGAATCTTGACCATTTCCCTAAACTTTACTTGTGAAATAAAAATGTGGCAAAAATGCCACTGGTGAATCATGGCAGTGGTACACTAAATCTGGTACCTTCTCTCTGTCTGGTAACACTTGCAAGAAGCCCTGTGCTGTCAGCTGCAAGGCATACCAACCACAAAAAACAAATTCCTCCCTATCTACCTCTCTTACAACATAAAGTGCCTTCGTTTAAATTTTCGCTATTATCACTGGAAATACTCTCAGTATGTAATCTTTTGAAGCTTACAAAGTTTTCAGTTTCAAACATGAAAAGTGAAGTCTTGTTTCCTTTGACTGGTTTTATTATTTGTTTAATGTAGTCTAGTTCTCATGTGGGTGAAGAGGAAACAGCCCCAAGGCTGTCTCGTAATCTCCATTGATTTGTATACCTTCTTCTTGTCTTCCATTACATGTCCATTACATCTGAGGTCCGATCCTTTCAATCTAGTTTCTTCTAAGAATTTTGTCCTTTATAAGAACAGTTGTTATGAAAATGTTCCCATTGCCATGCTAAATCCTGTTTCTTCTGCCTCTTCCACTCCTGGCTGCCAACCATCATTATGAATGAAGAGTAGCTGAAGATGCACATGTTAGTTTGTAAACTCTACGGGGCAGATAAGCTGAACACAATTCTTTGCTGTCTTCCAAGCTGTGCAGGATATGTAGCTGGGCATCCCTTCCCACTTTGCATTCCCTCACATTGATAGCAAAAAGCTAAGTCATTTAAATTTTGAATCACTTATAATTAAAAGGTGATTTTTAAATGTTTTCTGTTGCTAGAAATATCTCAAAAAAATGAAGCAAAAGCTCAGAATGAAGTTTGCTTTGACTCTAATTAGTGAAATCCTTTGAAAATACACAAAGCAAAACTTAAGCTTCAGTTCTAGTCATTGGACAAAACCGGCCTCACTAGAATCATCCTGATGGACATTCACAAAATTTTAAGAACATATTGTGTACTATAGTCCTCAGGGGAACATTATCAAAGCTAAGATAAGCTTACAGCCAGTGAGGTTTAGATGGACTCTTTGCAATAAGTATAAACACAGATGTTTTCTTGAGTCATTGCCTGAATCCAGGCACCCCAGATTAACAAAAAAGAAATTCTCTTATCATCATAGACAAAATACAGATAAAGAACCTACTGTATGCTCTCATAAATCAAACACCACATACTTAAGAGAATATCTGTTACATAACAGCAGTAAATTTAATTATTTCATCTGTGAACATTTATGTGAAGATATATATCTTCGCATTTGCATCTTGACATGACTAATGAAAGTACAGTGTTTTGTCTGTGACTAATTCATTTTCACTTAATATGGCAATGACTGATAAATTTCATTTTCTGGTGCGGAGGACATCCTGTAACATAGTCAATGCTGTTTCAGAACCTTTGAACTTAATTACCTCCGAACAGAAAGCAGAGAGTAGTAGATAGATCTTTCTCTTTATGTCTGAAATCACCTGCTGTGAATCAGAAGATTTTTCGAAGATTTATGATTAAGCGAATGCTACTCTTGGTGCACAATTCTCAACAGGAACTTCGCATTAGTAAGGCAAGTAAAGTTTGATCTGGAAATGTCTGATAGGATTCAGCTTACTATAATTTATTTAAACTAAATTAAAAAAAAATCATCTACAATTAGCCGTCTGATCCTACTTTTCTAAGTGCATATAAAATTATGATTGGCTTTTACAGAAGTGTTGGATGTGCAAGGAATACAAAATGATACTAAAGGATATCAAGTTGTTCATCTACCATGAGATAGGATTATGAATACCAAATAACTACACTGTGGTCAGACACTGGTGACAAGATCTCTTGAATGCTGAGAAAATAAATTTACAAATGTGCTCTCTCGATAGAGAACAAAGGTGTTTTAGTTCAATTTCAAATTGTTTTAAATAGCATTCAGCTATTTTTCAACATTTTTTTCAACATTTCACATTGTGGCCTAACTGTTTCTGCATTCCACTTTTGTTTATTGGAATCTTGAATTCTGAGGTATTATTGAAAATAATAAATCAGGTATGATGGCTTAGTCACAAGAACCAAGATGGTTGTGAAACTACTGGGTAAAATCCTAACTATTTACATCAGTTGAAAAGTTTGCATTGACCTTAACAAGGCTAGACCTTCACTTGTGGGTTGGAAGTTTACTGTGTGGATATTCTGAAGCATTCCTTTTACACACGCTGCCATAATTTGGAAACTACAGAAATGTGGACGCCACCACACAAGCAATGACAAAACGTAGCATGCAAGAATGATGTTTTTTTAACAGTGCTAAAGTTTTTCAAAAACATAATATACCTGTTTTCTAGAGCATATTCAGCAACATATGCACCGACTCAGCATTCTAAATTTTTAGTTGCCCATATGCTGGGAAATCTTAGGCCCACTACTCCCGCAGTGATCCTAAGAATGGAATTATAGAGAAAATTGGACTTGTACATAAATAACTTTTAGCTTTCTCATCAAAATCATACTCAGCCTAAACTACTTCTGTGTCAAACAAAAGATTTTTTCTGTGTGTTATCATCAGTTTAAAAATAGCTATTTTTAGGGTGAATTTGGACAATAGCATCTTTTTGAGAGGAAAAAAAAAGATGTTTTATTTTCAGAACACCCCAAAAATCTTTTGGCTGCTTCAGCTTTTGCTTTTCAGATGTTATTAATTTAAGCCAAAACCACTTGCTGAATTTAGTATGGATGCTCAGATAGTTGCTTTTTAAAAAAAAATCTAAACTGCATTTTTGGCAAACAAATAATTAGCAAAAATGCTGTTCTCATACACATGTAGTGTCCCCTCAATTTTAGTTCCATCCCATTTCAAATTTTTGACAACGGTTAAACAAAAAGCTGATGAAAAGAAACCCTACAGCAGCTCTTCTTTCATATTATTGTCAACACTGAGTCTGAGTGAAATGTTTCGCACATAAAAGTGATTTTTTTTTAACCAAAATATTGCATGTACAGAATGACTCGTTATAAGTCACATAACTTCTGTCAAAAGAAGAAAAACTTTGCACAGGACTGATATTCATCTCATTAAGAAAAATTAACTGTTTTTTTTAAAAATGTGATTTTGCTCTCCCCGGATCATGCTGCTGGTAAGAAACTTTCATACAATACGTAAACCATTTTCAGATGCATATATTATCAGCTGTCACAGACTGCAGCCAAGATAGCCCCCTGAGGTTTTCCAAATTCTTGTCTTTGCTATGGAACGTCCTACACGCTTGCCAAGAGCTGGAAAGTTGCTGCCCAAATACAGTAGATTTATTAGAAGAGCTGAAGATGTTTATGGCAATGACCAGTTATTTTCCCTTAATGTATCCCATTGTTCTCTCACTGCAAGCTACTCCTGGTTGCCAAAATTTTTACATATTCCTGTTTGCTGGGTTTTATGAAGACTGGAGTTTTAAACAGTAGCTGCAGTGCTACTTTAAATCGGGAAGCTCCACCAAATAGATATTCTCTAAGGGTGACTGACTTTCTAAACTTTATTTTCACTACAATTTTCTGTCAGACAACACACATCTTATCCTGGATAGAAGCTTGCTCAAGAAAGCCTCACCACAAGATATGAAAGTTTGTGGCAGTGCTTTCTGCTGCATCTTCCTCCCTGACAGACAGAAGACCATACGTATCCACCAAAGCTCTGCTTGCTGCATTTGTCAAACTTCCATGGAAGTGGCCTCTCTGTCCCCTGTTTTGGGCTCCCACCCTGGGATCATACATGGGAAGATAAGCAGAGAAACAGAAAAGATGGAGGCAACAGATGCGATCTCCAGACACAGGTGAAGGGCTGTGGTTAAACTCATGATCCCACAACTCCCTTCTTTCTCCTCCTCCCCATATATTGTCACAAACTCCCTTTGGCACTGGCAGTAATCCTCTGTACCTACCCAGCTGTAACTGCTAACTTCTGTGCAGTCCCAGTTCCCAGCTTTGACATTGGTAACAATATTCAGCTTTCTGATTAATTTTCATATTAAAGTTACTTTTATTCAATTTGCATAAAATATCATGTGTGTAACTGCATATACTTGACATCGGATAAATGTTAACACATAAAATATTGCTTAGAATCGAGGTCAGTATCATTCACGGGTAAGGACCCCAGATGACCTCCAGCTGAAAGCACCAGCAAAATTACTGTAATCATGGGCACGTGATCAGCCTATAAATTGCCAGGAACCAACACTGCAAGGTGTTGCACACTTTGGCTCTAAGTGCTCTGAAATTAATTTTTAGCCTGAAACACATCATCAGGAAAGGAAGTTGGTTACACTGAGTCCTCAAAACCACACAAGAATCTTTTGACT
The DNA here is from genome assembly GCA_013399475.1 of Chauna torquata. NCBI lineage: Eukaryota > Metazoa > Chordata > Aves > Anseriformes > Anhimidae > Chauna > Chauna torquata. The sequence continues at coordinate 213,334 of VXAL01016669.1, forward strand.
CGGGTCAAGGCCAAAGTGTTGATAAGGCCTCTTAAGACTTAAACATAGCTAATTTTAAAAAAAAAAAACACACACACACTTTAAATATTTTCTACTAGCTGTTTTACTTGCTACATTAGCAGTTGAGAGCAACTTGAAAAGGGACACATTTTACTTTTTCTTAATTTTATGGATTTTGTGCATTTGCCTGTATTTTTTGTACAGCAAGTTTCCCTGTTTCCTATGTGATCATTTAGACTATTATTTGTAAGAGTTTTTTACACAGCAATATAGAAAACAGAAAATAGAAAGTGTTAACATTTTCAGGAGCACTCAAAAGTCTAGCATTTGAAACTTAGATTAGACACTAATTTCTAATGCATGTTGTCTCCTTTAATATTCTGTAATACACAGACATATTTGAGCTAGAAGCAGCTCAAAATTATCTGTGCTGGTCTTAACATCCTGCCACAAAGCTGGCAATGGAAAAAAAAATAAAAAATAAAAAAGTGTACTTCTTCCAGGAAAAGACTTCAGGGTAACTGCACGATGCAGTATTAGTCTGTTGAACTGCCAGCCAAAAGGCAAATAGCAAATTCCAGTTTCAAGAGTCCAAATGCCTAGAAAAGACTAAAAGCAAAGAAGAGGACAAGCCTGACTACCTGTAATTTAGCTACCAAAATACTCATGTTCTAGATCAGTGATTTTCAAACTTCTAATGTTTTTAGATGCCTAAAAATTTTCCAGTGCTACCTCCTGTAGAATTAATGTAAGAACTTTTTTCCCTAGAAATCTTCCATAATCTTACAAGTTGTTCACAGTCCCTGCTCCTTTTCACTCCCCTGGGAGGCTAAAGATCATTCGCTGAAAACCACAAGTAGAAATTCAGGAGCCAAATGGACCGTCTTTTTAAAAATAAAAATAACTACAGTTTGAGAAAACAGGTAACTTCTCAAGGTCAAATCCTATTGTCTTCATCCCACACTAAGTTCAGATCTCCAAAACTCTCAGGGCCTTGATGGACTGCTACTGAAAGTCACTGCCCACGTCTCACATTGACTGCCTTCTAGATGGCAGAACTGGGAGTAGGGAGTTGATCAAATCTCTCTCCACGCCTTTTATGTCTCCGTCAAGTAACTCTTAAAATTTTCACAGCAAACTGTTTTTCCAACAACCAGATGTCTTAAACAGTCATGCTTGTGCTAGGAAGCAGATCCTCCACATAGATGGGTCCAAGTCCTCCATGATGCCTATGACTGAATTGTGTGCTCTCTACACCCCCTGCTAGGAAACCCTTGGCTGTTTCTGAGAAAGCTGATTTCCTTCAGCCAAGACAGTGTTTCGTATGCATGAAAATGTGAGTACTATGACAAATTAAAATCTCTGCAATATCAGAATAAACGTACCTAATCAGAAGAAATGAAAAGAAAAAATTAGAAGAAATCAGAAGTAATGAAAAGCATAGTGTGCAGCCTTTACTCACCGGAATAAAGCATCCATACATTACCCTTGGATTAGCCCTAAAAACTAGGGAAAAAAACGAGATAATGTCTATCTCTAAAAAGACTGGTTTTCCCGGTGTTCATGGAATTTTTGAGATATATAAATACATAGTTTCTTTTGCACAAATGTTCGCATTGATCAGTTATTATTCAATTCATCTGTATTAGTGATTAAACCATCATGCCTGATTTATTATTTTCAACAATGTCTTAGAATTCAAGATTCCATTCTGCAAACGTGTAATGGAAAAACACTTAGGGAACAATGTAAAGTCTCTGAATGCTTTTTATCAAAGTAGTTACATCTGAAGATGAATTCAAATACAGAACATTTGCAGCCCTGTTGTCATAAAAATCCGCAGCTGCATTACAGGCCGTATACATTCTCTCAGGATATCTGCTGAGATAGGGAAAAAAATCTAACTCAACAAAGGAAGACATTCTAAACAAACTTCCCCTGTAATAAAGATATTAATACAGACATGGCATCAACACAGAGCTGAAACTCAGCCATATTCTTGAACAAGGGATAGAGATTTGCCACCTATAGTTGCAGCCGTTCCTCAGCATAATCAGTACTTTGCTGGCTGGGGCTAGATTCTGTTGCTGTGACTCACAGGGGATATAAGCACACCACAGAAGAAATCCTGCTGTGATCTACAGTCTGTTCAATGTAGGAGTATTACAGTAGCTCATATAAAATCGTTCCGGGGCCCTTACAGATGTCAGGTAATACCTTACTATTTCTATTACGAACAGTTCAAGTAGAACTGAGCAGGGCCACTTACTTAGTATTTACTGTTAGTATGGATGCAAAAGCTGGGCCTTTACATTTCTTAAGAAAAATACATTTTCTAACACGTAGTATAATACAGATTATACTCACAGATTATAAAATCCCTGAGAAGTGTCAAAAAACAAGTCATATTACTGGTATGTTTCAGATGTTTCCTTTGAATGCCTTCTGCTGCTTCTGTAGAAGAAGGTGTCTCCTTACTCCACACCCAGTCCTTAACTTCCCTATGTGCCACTTCCTCATTAGGACCTGCCAACATCACCCTCCTTCCTCAGGAAGCATCTGATTGTCTCTCACTTGGTCACCAAGGCTCCCTGAAATCATATTGCCAGGCTTCCTTGTTCTTCCCTCAGGAGAGCGTTGGATCTCTACATACTTCCCCTTTCCCCAGAACTCTCTGTACTCTGGTCTGTGTGCCTCTCCATCCTACCTGCGCTACGTGTTTTCTCTATTCACTTTATTCAAACTTCCTCATTTTTTTCCAATTTAGGAGATGAACCATTACGGATATCAATTTTACTGGAAGGACTGTAAGACCTGAGATAGAGATCTGTTATGCCAAAAATGCTAGGAGTTGGCATCAACCAGCATTTTGACCTACTATAATGTTTTTCATACTCTGATCTGTGCTTGACGGTCAAGTAGAGATCCAGGAAACAGAACAAAAACATTTAAAAAAATACAAAATACAAAATTTAACAAGATAAAACTCCAGTGAAGATTACAAAACATATATTGGATATGTTCACAAGGCTACTTGAGCTGTGACTGGAGCTCTTATCAATTTAGCTGGGCCAGCTTCAGCTCAGCGAGGTTGGGTGTTGCTACCTGATGCATGAAGTTCAGCGGACTAAGTTCTTTACCTTGTTGCATCCAACCCCAGAACTTCTCAGCCCCATCTTGCAGTGGCCTTGCAGAACAGCAGAATCATTGATACTGCAAGTTGTAATGGAATATTTGAACACTTTGTTAATCTTCATTAATGATTTGTGCTAATATGCCAAAAGAATATACTGAAGGCATACTGAAGGCAGCACCTTGCCTATGGAATTCTGCGTGGCTGGATGTGATCGTGTCCTCTGCGTGCGCGTCTCTGGGGTACATACTCGACATTGCTACTGGTTGAACCTGCAAATGGGAAAGCAGCAGCCATGTCCATTGGTCTGGAATGGAGACCCATGCGTTTCAGGACGCCCCAGGCTGGGCACCAGCAGCTGCGCAGGAGGAATTGCCAGGCTCTGGAGCTTATGGGGCAACAGCCATTCCTAACATTCCTTAACAGTTTGCTTAAAGCTGATGTATAGATGCCTTCAATCCTGCAGTCATACCAACATTGCTTAAATAACACCAAGGTTTTCTTACATGCCCCATACTACACCTCCCATTTAAAAAATAATTAATCCATACTGAGAGGTCTTAGCTCACTGCTGCCTATAATACTGCCTAGGATTTTGGAAGAGAGTACTAAAGCAACCCATCTTACTCATCCCAGACAAAACACAGAGGTATGTAAAGGTATGCCATAAAGTTGAAGACAGCTCACACTTTGTTCAACCAGCTATTATTGAACTGTTATATGCATTAATCTTTAGTTGGGAAAAAAAGATTAGTGAGAAAGAGGTATGGAAGCCAGCAAGTTCTAGGATTAACTTTCTTCTCCAGATTTTCTATCTATCTTTCAACCATATTCCCCCAAGCTCTGCATAATTTTCATAGTCATCTGTCTTACCAGTTAGATATCTGAATGCCCATATGTGCTTTGAAAGTGCATAACAAGACAAAAGGTTATATCTTAAGTTCAAGCAATAGGAGGTTGCCATCAGCCTAAACAGGATCAGAACGTTCTATGTGATTCAGAGTTGATTTTCTTTTCTTGTCAGTAATGCTTGATGGGTGCCTTGCTGCCTTTTCAAAATAATTGCTACTATGGTTTATTATTTATATGCTTAGGAGTCTTTGGAGGCTGTCCATCTCAAATCTTAAGAGATCTGTTCTTGTTATTCATTCTTAAACATTCATGCTTCAGCATTAAATAGGCTTATTAAACAATACGATAATTACTGTGGAACTTAAAAACGCTGATCTTCTCATAACCCTAAAAAGTAAAAGACTCATTTTAATGTACCCACAGGAATTATAGAACTTGAATTATTAAGTCTATAGTGACAAAAGAATGTTTTATGCTTACAAATTTAACATAAACTTCTACAGAGAGTCTGATTTTTAAATATCTACTTACCTACACTAACTTCCTTTTTCATTTTCAGGTCACAGAACTATTACAGTTCTTCCGAGTTATTGCACCTTGTATGTAAAACAAAATTATAATCTTAAAACTCAGATGTGGAATTTGTGCATTACTGACAGAAGGAGAATGCCTATAGTGAACCTAAATTCCTGGAATTCCCTCCTTTAAAATTAGTGTGATTTTTCATGTGACTAAAGGCTGCTAGAACTGGCAAGAATTTGCAGAGCTGAGCCCAGAACACTACAGCTTTCCATTCTGCTGTTTGGCATGTGAGGAAAAATTCTGTCATTCCACGGAAACTGGCAGATCTAATCATACATGTAATTTCATATGGTTTTGCTTATCAATGAAACAGATAAGCTATATGATTTTTCTAAGCTTGCATTTTATTTTATTTGCGGGACTGACACTTTGACCAGACAGAATGAATCAACAGGAGACATCTGGACAAAAATTTGAAAAATTATGTTTAGAAGTAGGCCTGTGTAAAGTTTCTATCATTTTTAGCTTACAAAAATGGTTCAGCTAGTAGGTTATTAGCAGCAGGTAATCCACAGGCACAACAGCACCCATGAGCTCATTCATCGATCTGGACCTTTCAGCACTACACGTTATAAAAATAAAATCCCTTAGTCCATGTCTCAAAGAGAAGTATTTGTTTCTCACACCTTAAATAAATTAATTTTCCTCATCTCTTTATACTTTTTATTTTCCTAATAAGTCCAATTTAAAAAAAAAAAAAAAAAAAAGACCTCTCCATTGCCTTTAGTTCACTGAGCTCTGGTGATCACAGAGAACAAGCCCCTCTCCTCCTCCAGGTGCATCTATGTACGTACTTCCACCAGAATGGAATATTTCTGTAGTTGCCCTGAACTCCCCCTAAATTTTCACTTTGTACTACAGTGCAATGATTATCCAGAGAAGCTCTTCCTCATATTAAAATTAGCTAAAAGATGCATTCAGTAGTATATTTTCATGCTCAGCAAGCTGACCACAGTTAAGTATGATATGATCACAGAGAAGATACTTAATGAAATCACTAGCTCAGTTTGGATTCTCACTGTTCTCCTTAGCTCACCCTCCTTCTCTATGTCTTTTATTTCATGACTCAGTTATTTGTCCCAAGACCTTACGAGTTTCACACAGCATAGTGCTGAACAGATTGGTTGGCTAAAATTAAAATCATAATCATTAGTATCTTTAAACGTTAAAGAAGCTATACTGAATTAATGTCTGCTGTAAGTGAAGAGTGGTATAGCTTTTACAGAAGTGGAAATAAGTAAAATGTACTTGATGTTAATATTCAGTGAATGTGGAGATTTCAGTAAATAAAATTTAATGACTTAATTATAACATTTAGATAAAAGTAGAAGCTTTACCAATAAAGCCAGCATGTATTACAAAATATTTGGGTTTATAACATAATTAGCCTCTTTTTTTAAAACAATCATCAGATAGTCTTTATTGTCAGGTCTTTGAATAGAGAGCCAACATCTTTTGAGCAGACCATAATGAGTCTTTTCCCCCTTCATTACAAGACAGAATTGCAGCCACTGGGCACAATTACGCTGTGCAACGAAGTGCTGTAAAGTGAACTCTGAGTTATAGCTAACAACAACAACAACAAAAAAGTGGGTCCTACTGCCGTGGATAAAACATCACTTTTATATTTCTTTTTGCACAGGTGCTATTTTCTCCAGATGGCATGATGCTGGTTAAGCAGGTAATAAAGTGTCTGACGCTGCAATGTGTAGACACAACCAGCGATGTTTTGAACAGCCAGCTGAAGGGTTGTCATGAAAACTAATAGCCCTGCATTTCACACACCGGTATAAAGGCTTGCCATTTGTCTGAGGAAGCTGCCTCCTAAAGAAAGTGCAAGATAAATCATTCCTTATGTCTGTCCTCACATTTTGACACCCAGTGCTTCTCCACATTCATCCAATGGGAGTTATCTTTTAGCATGGCTCTGCATGATTGACAAAGTCCTTATAAACACACGTGATTAAGTAGCACATGAAATTAACAGTTCTAGGGGAAGATCTTTACACTGCACCACTGGTCACTTACTGTTTCCTTATTATTTTATGTTAACTTAGATTTTGGGCAAGTGTATTAAATCGAAGTATCTCTGACAGCAAAGCCTAGTAATTTACTACCAGATAAATGAAGGACCAGAGTATACAATTAACAAAATATTTAAATTACATGCATTAAACATAAATTTTTAGATTTTCAGGAAAACTACATTAACCTTGAACGTCCATTTTAAAATCATTATGAAAAAAACTGGGAGTCTCCACATTAAGGCTGCTTGATGTCCTCTCTGTAAAACCTTCTGCTTTCTCTGCTCTCAGCACTTCAATTTAAAATGTAGCCATTGTTAACGACCATTACAGTTAGATATACTCCAGATGAGCAGCTTTCGCAGTTAAAGTCAAACTGAGCATAATGAAATCTCCCATAGTTCACTGAAAAAAAATGTACACAGAATACGACTTGGCTTCCTTTCCCTGAGCATTATAATGAAGAAACAGTTAAGAAAATCTGTCATTCTTTGGTGATTCTCATCTTCTCCATGCTGATATTTTTAAAGATTATTTACCAAAGATGTTATCCTTCCTCCGTATTTGTCTTGTACCTTCACCCTGCATTGATGTCTTCTGTTCACAGGAAAGATAAAATTTAATTTAGGTAGATCTAAATTATTTCCAAATATTGCTTTAAAAGATAATTGCATCTGCAATTTATAGTACTTAAAACTATGCTGATCTTTTAACTACGTGCTGGGTATGAGAATGAAACACAATGGCTTGACAGTATCTGATCCAGCAGTTATTGCAGCTGATTCTCCCATGGACCACAAGAAATGTTGGAATGACCGTCCTCAATGTCCTTTCCTGTTTGATTTTCTGAGATTCATGATGATATTTTGTATCACTGAGAAGGAAATGGTTTCCTCTTCCAAAGTCCGTTTAAAACACTGCCAGGTACAGTTGTCTGTGGTTTTTTGTTTTGTTTTGTTTTGTTTTAAATTCTTTTTTGCAATTTTAGCCACAATTGAATAGCTTAGGGCTTATAAGGGACAGGGCAGTCCTGGTGGCTTTGTGAAAACTTCACTAAAAACTGCTTGGTTGCCTTCTAAATGAGATTGGGAGAAATACATAGCAAATACTTTTAACTGGTTATTTGGAAATCTGCAAGTCCTTTATACATATAAATTCTATGCAGACTTGTTATAATATAGCTGGGACATCAATTCTGCAACAACAAACTTTGTTCAGACTCTGCAATAACATGAAAGAACAAGATACACACACACAGAAAAATAGTAAGAATCATCTGTTCTGCCTAAAATTGTGATATATCATTTTAACTAAGAGATCACAACATTTTTCTTTATACAATATAGATTTTGCAGACTAACACACAAGCTCCTTGTTATTAACGAACCCACCTAAATAAGAATGGGAATAATTCCAGGTGTTTCATGCAATATTCTGACAACCTTTCTCATACAAATGATTTGCCTTCTAAAAAAAGATATGTCAGAAAAAGAACTGTTCAATCATATTGAGTTACAAATCTAAACAATAACAAAGTCTGCTGATGTTAAATCATGAAAATCAGACTTCGGGCCCAGCTCTAGGCTCTTTGCAAATATAAAGGGTTTGGTAAAGTCTCTGAGAGTTCTGGGTAGCAGAGAGAATTTAGAATGAACGATTCATTTATGCTACTTAATTATGTATATGAAATTCTGGTCCCACTGTAAATATCAGGCAAACTCTCAACGATTCCTTGAGACCACCACATAATGTGTTGCTTTGTGACATGAAGTGAGACATCCCACACTTTGATCTAACCCAGCAAACATACAAGCAACACAGTAATTCTCCTTCTTAATACTATCAGCAGGTACTAGCTGCAAACTTTTCCAGCTGGTTAACTATCCCATGACCATGCCAAATCAATGTCTTCGCAAACACTGTGACTTGCACTTCTTATGTTCTTTGTTAAAACAGCCAAAGCATTATTTTGCTTACGGAAGTATGTATTTATCCTTAAACTAAATATTTAAGACAGTATTTGCATGAAACAGTAGAGGGAATACATATGTTTAGAAATAATACTTCATTCATGGCTATCCAGAGCACGTTGTCATCTAATTTGGCTCTGTCAGGAAAAACTGGCATGTCTAACCTTCCTTCTCCCAAGCCTTCCATCTGGAGCAGCCCGGTACCTCACCAAGAGGAAAACACTAATGTCATAAATGTCTTTCTGCCAAAAATATGATCCATCCTCACCAGTGCCTGGGACAGAATCTCCAAAACCCCCACCTGAGGCTTACCAGGAGGCAAAGGCAACCACAACTACTCAGCCAACAGAGTCTGTCTGTAAGAAGCACAGGCAGGAGGAAAGACACTCTCTTACAGTGATCCTTCTTCCTTTGGGGTGCCCTTCTGGACACAGAGCTATCAAGGGTGCTAGCCTGCTCCCAACACGTCATGCAGCCAGCTCAGCGGGCAATTCTCCTCGGGAGAGAAGGAGCCTCTTCACTGACTGACCTACTAGTGCCATCCTCCTCTTCAGGACAAACTGCCCATCTAGCCTCACCGCAGACTGGGTGTCTCCCTGCCTCCCAGTCGGACTTGTCCTCAAAACTTCATGAAAGTACAGAACCTTGTCACCCACAATCTCTGATATTTGACACTGTGACGATAAGATACGCTTTTAAATATTTCATCACAGATTTACTTCATGAAAGGTTAGTCATGCAATGGCTTCAGCACTAGTAACCAACTGTTTTTCTGACCCATACCATTTTCTAAACAAACTGAGCAATTACCTATTGCCTCGTACTGGCAGATGCCTCCTTGATAGTCAGAGATCAAGCCAGGATATGGAATTAATACACAGACTGTACATGATGCTCCATCTATCAAAATCTATTAGTAAGGTACCTTGATGGACTTGCACTATTAGGTAACACTAGGCATGAAAACACTCATATTCCACTTACAAGAGGTTTTAAGACACAAAAGGAAAGCCCACCTTTGGGCTATTATTCCTTCAGTTACAAGAAGCAAGGCTCAGTCTTTCCGGATGAAACGCTAAGCCAACGCACAACCAGAAATGCAGGCAGCAGTTCCATTTCACAGGGCAGAAGTCATAACCTTCTCAGAAGTGAGACAGACAGTGAACCTCATCTCCACAGCCAGTAAAGGTGTTCACAGACTCCTTCTGGAATGGCTCCAACTGTACATATGTATACTACATGGCTCTGTAGTGTGCAGACTCATTCATACACACATACAAAGCAAAACCACTTATTCTTAAATCACAGAATTACAGAATAATTTAGGCTGGACAAGACCTCCAGCGGTCATCTAGTCCAAGTTCCTGCTCAGTGCAGGGCTAACTGCAACGTTAGATCAGGAATGAAATTCACATTGATTTTCCTAAAGGCTGCAAAGGAAGACAAAAGAAGAAAGATTTCTGCTTCAGCCTAGAACCAGTTGAGAGTGCTGAAATGATCCAGTCATGTGCTGCACAAGACACGATGCAAGTCTTTGTTCAAGTCATCAAAAATATTAGCAAATTGCTTGTATAAAGTATTGCACATTGAATGTAAACTAGTAGCGTGACAGCTGCTCCTGACTTCACAGAGTTTGTGTAAACTATCCGGTCTTATATTTGGACCAGCTCATCCGGAGTAGACTTGTAATAGCCATCCCATGTCTGGTGCCCGTATTATCTCAGGCATCACTACAGAGAACTGAGCTTTGTCAGGCAGGTATACCAATATTAACTCAACTTTTTCCATGCATAAATAATACATTAAAGGCACAGTGTGTCTGGGCAACCTTACATCTACTCAGCCACATTTGTTCCATTCACTACACCGAGCTTGTGCAATCTAAACCTTATCCCAGGAGCTGCATGCTGCAGAGCAGCATTCTCCCTTCAGCACCAATCTCTCCAACATTTATTTATCAATACAGCCGGAGATACTTGCCTAAAATAAACATGTAGGCCATTATGTTTGTCTAAATAACAAGCTTACATTATACATTTCAAAGTAATAGCTTTGATGGAATTTAAATCCCTCTAGAGAAAAGTACTATTTAGCCGCAAACATATGACTGTTCCACCACAAAATATATATACTCATGGCCAGAAAAGATCATTGTTGTCTGCATGCTGCATATATAACCAAGGATGTTCACCTCTAATTTCTGTATCAAGCCTATAACTCCTCCTTGAGTTAGATCTTCCAGAAAGATAGTATTGATCTTAAGTAAAAGAGAGGTAACTCAGCTCTTAGAAGGTACATTAAGAATTAATTCTTCTCACTATTAAAAATGTATCCAATTTCAATTGTTAATTTATTTTCAGTTTAAATATTTTGATTTCCAATACATTTTGGTGCGTTAAGATGGCTTCTACCATTAGATTCCGTTCAGGCACCAACATTCACAGAGCTCTTTTCACTTAGCATACATAATACTGATATGATTTTGGGTAGCACTTTTCATTCAAAGGTCTCAAAAAAACCTCATGAGTATTTATGAGCAGTAAGCCTCAAGTAGAAATACCTCCCTTTTGTAGAAAGGGAAACTGAGGGAAAAGACACTAGAGACCATATTCTCCAAAGGGATAAAAATGATACAGGAATGAGGTGCCTATGCATTTTTGGGAAGGAAGGCTGAATCAGTAAAGCTGTCCAAAGACACAGAGTACCTCTGGCAAAGCCAAGAACAAAACTCACATCATCCTGTTCTTCTATAGCAAGACCACTATGATTTGAATACATTATTTCTAGATAATGTTGTATAAGGTTTAGGTATACAACTCCACTTTTAAAACAGCTCCGAAACGTACTACAAATTTAATACTGGTGTTTCAATTACATTAATGGTACAAATTGTCCAGTACAGGAGAGCAACAGTTTTTATACTGCTGAAACAACTGGCCATTCTTACCCCATTTCACACAAGACCACGCTTTAAGCCTAACGAATCCTGAACACCAATATTCATAGCAAGCCCAAATTCACCTCAACAGCTGCTGAAATTCCTACCTATGGCAGAGACGATAAAGACCTCAGCCAGGCAGTTCAGTGCCCAGTGACACTGTGGCAATAGACGCGTGCACACTCAGTCACTTCTTTTCACATCTGAACCTGGGAGGAAGGGTCTTTTTCTGGATCACTGAACACTACTGAGCAGATAAAAGGACTTAATAGGTTTACTCCAAAATACAGCTAATAGCTATCAGAGTGTATTCTAAGAGAAGCCTTGTTAGGCACAGACCTCTTACCCTCATGGCCTTACATCATGCGAAGCAGGTCAGATCATAGAAAAGGACAGAAAATTACAGCGCTTCCATCCCAGCAGATGGGACTGCAGAACCAAAGAAGTAAATTCTCAGCACATTTCTACAATCTTTCCTACAACTCTAAGCTTATTGCTCAAGCACACTGAGATCTAAAGGTTACTGATATTTTACTACTATTTTTGAAGTGAGGGATATGGGCTTTCATGAATGGCCAGCTTTTTGCAGAATGAACATCCGGCCTTCTGAGATTTAGTGGCATCAGACAGTCTTTCACGTCTGTGTTAAGGCATTTCTAAAAGTTCTCTAAAAAGTATTTATCCTGGACCGGATGAGACATCTTCTCCACTACATTTCCATTAAGAGTTTGAATATCACATATAAGAAAACCAAACATCTATTTCACAACTTGATTAACTTAATTAACCTATCATACGCTTTCATAATATTCTATTATAATCAAAGAAGTTAGATGGAAAAAACCTCTCCTACTCCCAAAGTTCACTCTAGTCAGGCAAGTTAGACACATCACCTAGAAATTCAAAAGACAGACATTTCAAAATCCAGATGATAAAAGCATATGCAGACATGGAGAAGGCTGAGGTACCCAACAAGTTCTTTGCCTCAGTCTTCACTGGCAGTCAGGCTTTCCACGCCTCAGGAGTCCCTGAACCTCTAGGCAGGGGCTGGGAGAGCAAAGTCCCTCCCACTGTAAGTGAAGAGCAGGTTCAAGACCACCTGCTGAATCTGAACAGGTACATGTCTATGGGGTCCAATGACATGCATCCCAGGGTCCTGAAGGAACTGGTTGATGCCACTCTCCATCATATTTGAAAAGTCATGGCAGTCAGGTGACGTGCCCGGTGATTGGAAAAAGGAAAACATCACTCCCATTTTTAAAAAGGGTTGAAAGGAGAACCCAGGAAACTACAGACCAGTGAGCCTCACCTCTGTGCCTGGGAAGACCACGGAGCAGATCCTCCTGGAAGCTATGTTAAAGGCACATGCAGGACAAGGAGGTGATCTGGGACAGCCAGCATGGCTTCACCAAGGGCAAGTCATGCCTGACCAATCTGGTGGTCTTCTATGATGGGGTGACTGCATCAGTTGACAAGGGAAGACCAACTGATGTCATCTACTTGGACTTCTGTAAGGCCTTTGACACGGTCCCACGTGATATCCTTATCTCTAAATTGGAGAGATATGGATTTGAAGGGTGGCCTATTCGGTGGATAAGGAATTGGCTGGATGGCCGCAGCCAGAGAGTTGTGGTCAACGGTTCTATGTCAAGGTGGAGGCCAGTGACGAGCGGTGTCCCTCAGGGCTCTGTCTTGGGACCGGTGCTGTTTAGTATCTTTATCAATGACACAGACAGTGGGATCAAGTGCACCCTCAGCAAGTTTGCAGATGACACCAAGCTGAGTGGTGCAGTTGATACAACAGAAGGAAGGGATGCCATCCAAAGGGACCTTGACATGCTTGAGAAGTGGGCCAACGTGAACCTAATAAGTTTCAACAAGTCCAAGTGCAAGGTGCTGCACCTAGGTTGGGGCGATTCCAGACATAAGCACAGACTGAGAGAAGAACTCATTAAGAGCAGCCCTGCGGAGAAGGACTTGGGGGTTGTGGTGGACAAAAAACTCACCATGAACCAGCAGTGTGCACTTGCAGCCCAGAAGGCCAACTACATCCTGGGCTGCATGAAAAGAGGCATGGCCAGCAGGTCGAGGGAGGTGATTGACCCCTCTATTCTGCCCTCGTGAGTCCCCACTTGGAGTACTGCATCCAGGTTGGGGACCCCCAGCACAAGAAAGACGTGGATCTGTTGGAGTAGATCCAGAGGAGGGCCACAAGGATGAGAGCTGGACCACCTCTCCTACGAAGAAAGGCTGAGAGAGCTGGGGATGTCCAGCCTGGAGAAGAGAAGGCTCTGGGGAGACCTCATTGTAGCCTTTCAGTACTTCAAGGGGGCTTATAAAAAAGATGGGAGAGCAACTTTTTACACAGACAGATAGTGACAGGGCAAGGGGGAATGGTTTTAAACTAAAAGAGGGGAGATTTAGATTAGATGTTAGGAGGAAATTCTCCACTCAGAGGGTGGTCAGGCACTGGAACATGTTGCCCAGAGAAGCTGTGGATGCCCCATCCTGGAAGTGTTCAAAGCCAGGTTGGATAGGGCCCTGGGCAACCTGATCTAGCAGATGGCATCCCTGCTCATGGCAGTGGGGTGGGAACTAGATGATCTTTAAGGTCTCTTCCAACCCAAGCCATTCTATGATTTTATGATTCTATGCTTTGGGGCATTAAAACAACAAAAATACCACCTTAATATGGCCTAGATAAACTAGAAAGTCTTTGCAGAAAATACATTCCAGAAGACTTTGGGGGTTTCAGGATGGCAGCTTATTAGTGGAAAATGATAGTCATGGCTTTGAACTAAAACCCTTTTACCTCCTGAGAGCTGTTTTGGCTTGCTTCTGTAATAACGGCATGACTCACAGAAAACATCTTTGACATTTTTGGGCCATGTAAGAACCACCACACTGTATTTACTAGATCCATGACTAGCTAACAGACTGAATGAAATCCTAACCTTGTTGAAATAAATGGGAATTCTGCCTTTGATTTCACTGTCAGGATCTCACCACACCACCAAAGCAACAGTAAGCAAACAAGAATACTTCAATCTTTCTACAGTGTTCTTGAGATCACAGCAGGAAAAGCCAATTTTTGACTTGCATCATCCAATTCTCAGTGTGTAATATCTAACCCTCCAACATTTTTGTGACATATACTAAAACTCCATTAAAATCAAGGATTTATATTGATGTGAAATGTGAACAATGACAGCAGAGAATCCAATTTCTTATGTCTTTGCTGACCTGTGTAATTTATACAGCTTTAGAAATTAACTTTGCAGGAGTCATCCAGGGGCCCAGCATTTACTTCCCTATGCATTTGCTTCTCTGATACAGGAAAAAAGCAAAAAGGGAGAAGTGAAGCAAAGGATGAGAGCATGGATCTCCTATGACATAAATAAAGAGAGGCCAGAGCACTGTAGGACACACAAAACTTAAAGAGTTTAAAGGACTACTTCAGAGAGGAACTAAGTCAGCTGTTATCATAGTTTCACGTAACATCATGCTCACAAGATTCTTACATGTTGTAATACATACTCATGTCTTGTCTGTATCTATAAAATGCTGTGGTAGCTTGGGTTCACATCATAAAGCAGGGCCACAGAATGAAGGTGCTTCTACTGGTATTCTTTGGAGTACACGACAAAGCAGCGCCTGGAAACCTCCATATGACAAATTCACTACCTGATTTTGTGAAAAAAAAAAAAAAAAGAGGGGGGGAAACAATTCCCTAACTCGCCCCTCCCCCCAACTCTCCTCACAAGACGATATACATATGGAAAAGCCAGGTTTGCTTGAGAAAAACAGAAATTGCTGTCAGATCAGCCAGAAAAGCCATAGTAGATTCAGAGACATTCAAATTATGCAATACTAGCTTGGCTACATAGTCACACTTTTTTTCATGCTCCCTGTTCATGAACTATTCAGACAAAATAGAGATTTGCTGCACTATAACTGTGTCGGTCAGTCTTAGTCAAAACAAAACCCGTACTGAGACGAGTAATAAAAAAAGTTTGACAATAAGGTACCCTGAAAACTAAAACACTAGCCAAACACAAAACTATTAACAAAAGCCATTCATCAGCTTCAATTTTATCATTCTCCCAAAGTCATGACACGAAGTCATATAATCTTTTGAGTTTTGATGAAATCCAGGATGGGTTCTTTGGCTGTTTTTCAGACCTCTGCTGTGGCTTGTATTTTCTGTTTTTACAGTTTGATCATAATGACTGATAATTCTTCTGAAAAATCTATGTAAAGCAAGTCATACTCGGCAGCATTCATACTCTAGCTTTTGCACACAATGAGCTTGTTTAATTGTGGCCACATGTCTTTGCACATGAGGAATGTGAAAATGATTTTATATGCTTTTTAAACTATTTCTGTTGTTATGATCAAATCTCAAACTTTTTTTTTTTTTTTCAGGAAAACCTCACTGTACCCAAAACAGTAAGAAATGTATAAAGTAGTATCAGTAGACATCTTCTGTCTCATTCATCTCATTCACGTTCCTCTCTGAGAAAGTAATTTCCTATCACAATGGGATTTTAAGCACAGGAATGATAGAAACCTGCCCATCCACTCAACTTCAAGGTCCAGGTAATGACATGCTCAAAAAGCTCAGCTTTAGGAAGCAAACTGCCTCAAGATCTTGAAGAAAAATCTACAAAACCTGAACTTACTGCTTATGTCAACAATCCCTGCAAATACCCCTTCCTCCTCTGTCTATATTCCATATTGCAAAGCAGCGTATGAGGGCTGGAGCTTGGCTGGAACACAAGCCCAGGACACACTACCCATAGCACATCACCAAGTACATCACAGTCTAAAAGGCACAAGTACGACCAAAAGGTAGACAAGAAGCAGTATACACATGCATATGACCACAGTAAGGGCAGTCTTTCAGAATGCAATGCGCTTGTTGCTACAGGTTTTAAGTTGAGTGTCTGCAGAGTTCAGAAGCCACAAACAATTGGAGCACAGTACACAAAAGCAGACCAGACCCCTTTTCTGGGGCTTTTACTGCTGTCTGTCACTGCTGGAGACCTGAGTGTTACCCTACCGCATCTTACTCTTCTAAATTGCTAACCATGGTAAATACCAATACCTGGCCTCATCAATGGATTTACTAAAAGATAGGAAAGAAAAACAGTTGTATGGTATTAATGCCACATGCATTTCTAGTCACGCGACACAGTAAGACCCACTCCTCATACTTTCAGTTATTCGGGTAAGAGAGAAGTCTCCTTGCTACTTGTCTAAGACGTTATTTGCAAAAATGTGGCTTTGCCACCAGAAAATAATTAGTGTCCATGGTTGCTGCTGTGGTACTGACCTATCTTCCTCTCCATCTACATTTTGTCCTCATATCATTATATTCACAGTCCTGCAGCTGTCAAAGAATGAACTGTTTGCCTACATAAGTTTTTTAAGTAAGGCAAAGAAGGTGCAATAAATCGTGTCAAGAGTTTCTGCGAGCTTTCTGTGCAGCGCACAGCTACTGAATGTGGTCAGCTGAATCAAGTCCATGCAGTTAGGCACAACACAGCAACAAGATTATTAATATAAAGCAATGGACGAATCTGAACAATAAACATTACCCTGACCTCCAAGCACCACGTCTAAACTAAAAAATCCCAAGCCCCTAAGTACTAGAAAGATTTCAGCCACATGTTCTTGGGAATATGGGTATTCCCAAACAGAGTCTTGCTGTTGAAGGGCAACATCCTCAGCTAATTCCAGAGCAAATGACTCATCAGAAAAATCTTCCAAACCAAACTCTCCATAACATCAGAAGCCTCTCTGAGGGCCATCTCTGTTCCAGACTGGTTTTACCAATGTCTCTCTCTCTCTCCCCCCTCCCCCTCCTGTCTGATTTCACAGCTTGCTGTACTGGAGCTCCCTTGTTTTCTTTTTTTTTCCTTTTTTCTTTTTCTTCCCCATTTTCCCCAGTAGATGCTTCTTCAACTGTAAAGGAACAATTAATGGATTAGGTAAGAAAGCTTGGAACCTAACTCCTCTGAAGTCCATCTCTTCAACCACAATGTTTAACAAAAGCACGTTTAACCTGAGGTTGATGCTAATACTGGCTTCTCATGAAATGGTATGCAACATGTTAGGCCTATTTCCAAGCACTTGACTTTCTGGGCTGAAAATAACCACAACCCAAACCTGAAAACCATGCATGACAAGCCTTATTCAAAACCAAACTTTATCTAGTAACAATTAGAATAGTCTGTACAAGAGTGAAAGAGGTTTCCCTGGGACTAGGTCTAAACCCTGTAAGGAAGGACTGCAGAAACTAAGGATCGCACAGTCCATCTTCTGCTCCAGGTGCTTCCTTTGCACTTTGCTTTCCCTAACACAGTATAAATGCCTACCACCATGTAGACTGACAAAAATGGACATAAAAACAAAGGGTAAGTATTCTCAAAATTCTTTGGAGAAGGCAAGAAAAACAGTGAACTTCACATGTCACGAAGTCATGTCACAAAGCACAATAATAAAGTATTTGTATGCTATGAAGGCAGCGTAAGAATACACTGGTAAAAATATCTAGAAAATGTTAATGGAAAGATATACTACTCCATATGGTCTCAGCCTCTCATACTCTAATTCTGACTGTGATAATCGTACGTCTTTTACAGGAATTACATAATGCATACAATGGCACCTAATCATAATCTCCATGTTTCACAGGAAAAAGAAAACTGAATGAAAAAAAATCACAATATTAAGAACTAAGATGAAAAAGAATCATAGTCTTAGCTATAACCTATTTTCCATTACCATTTCAACTCTACAGCCCAGAGGAAACAAAAAATTAGAAACTGGAGTTCTGCAAAACACAGCATTGCTTGTTCTTAACCTCTGAATGCTTCTGTGTATAATTGCATTGGTATGTGTATTGTTTACAAGCTCGGATTGGAAAACAGTGACTTTTGTTCTCCTAATATCATATAGCCTACTGAACTATGTTCCAGCAGCGTATGTAGGACCTTGCAGATATTCCACCATGGGCACCAGTTAATGAGGCCATATCCTAGGAGAATAAAATTGAATTAGAAAAAGAATGGAAACACATTCAGAATAGGAGTTTGCAAAGTAATTTGGAAAGAAATTTCTTTTCTTCCTGGCAAAGAGCAAAGCAAATACTTTGTAGGGGTCATAAGATGGGTTTGGGGAAAGCATTTTGGCACTGAATTAACATGAAGTGACTCTATTGCTCTGAAAGTTTGTGAACTGTATTAATAGCCAAGCCATTACTTCCCAAGGAGAGTCTGTTAGGTCTCTGAATGTCATTATTATTAATACTTTGCTAGTCTTTTTTTTTTTTACCAGGCTATTATTACAATGCCGATAATTATGACATTAAGGAACTGTCAGCTAGAGATTTGTGTGCAAATTTGAACTTGTTTAGTAAATCTCTCATAATCCATTTGGGAGTGTGGTAACCCAGTATGTTCCACCTATTCCACGTATTTTGTGTATCTAAACATACTGCACATAACCAGACCACTCTGGCTGGCCTCACGGCCAGAGAACAGGCCTGTGCCTCAGTAGTTCACTAACAGACTAACAGTAGCAAAAACACATCAGAAAGAAAAATCTGTTAAAGTATGGCAGCTAAGTATTCACTTGAATAAACACCATTTAATTATCCATCATTTTGAAGGAAGCCCCCATTGTACCTATAGTGCTCACTAGTCTTACAGAAGACAGTGACAGATTACATAGATCTGCATGGTGGCAACTTTGGGGTTCAGGGTATTAGTCTGATTAGTCTGAGCTGAACAACAGTTCACCTAACTTGCAAGTACTTCAAAATGCGGTAAAATGCCCCAGCTTAGTAGTTTCTATTTGGTGAGCATGCTATACTCCACAGCTCCCTTTCTTTTTATATCTGTTTGAACACATTTGCTTACAGTATATCTTCTGTAAGAACTGTTTAATGTCATTTTTGCAGATTGGTGTATTTTGATACACAATGAAGACAAAATAAATCATCTAAAATGTATCTTAGGGAGACAAGAATTACTCTCTTCATTTTCCAGTTCATTTTCCAGAGTTAAAAGATGAGAATGGCTCGAAAAAGAAACACCACCATATATTGAGAGCAGCTCTGAGAAGGACATGGGGGTGTTGGTGGATGAGAAGCTCAACATGACCCAGCAATGTGCACTTGCAGCCCAGAAAGCCAACCGTATCCTGGGCTGCATCAAAAGAAGTGCGGCCAGCAGGTCGAGGCAGGTGATTGTCCCCCTCTGCTCCACTCTGGTGAGACCCCACCTGGAGTACTGCATTCAGCTCTGGGGCCCCCAACACAAGAAGGACATGGACCTGTTGGAGCAGGTCCAGAAGAAGGCCATGAAGATGATCAGAGGGCTGGAGCACTTCTCCTTTGAAGACAGGCTGAGAGAGCTGGGGATGTTCAGCCTAGAAAAGAAAAGGCTCCAGAGAGACCTTATAGCGGCCTTCCAGTACCTAAAAGGGGCGTACAAGAAAGCTGGAGAGGGACTTTTTACAAGGGCATGTAGTGATAGGACACGGGGTAATGGTTTTAAACTGAAAGAGTTTCACGTTAGATACAAGGAAGAAATTCTTTACTCAGAGGGTGGTGAGGCACTGGAACAGGTTGCCCAGAAAAGCTGTGGATGCCCCATCCCTGGAAGCCTTCAAGGCCGGGCTGGATGGGGCTTTGAGCAACCTGGTCTGGTGGAAGGTGTCCCTGCCCATGGCAGGGGGGTTGGAATTCAGTGATCTTTAAGGTCCCTTCCAACTCAAGCCATTCTATGATTCTATGATTTTGTTCTTAATACTCTATTTATTATTTGAGCCTATCTCAGTCTATATCATTGAATGTAGCATCATTCATCTTTAAATATGCAACTTACTATATCTCAATATTTTTCTGCCTTCCTTTTTTTCTTTCAATTTATATTTTGTCATTCACTTTTTTCTCCTGTCTCTTCTCTTTTTTTTCCTCCTTCTCTCCCCACCTGCTTTCCTCATTCTTTTTTTCTCTTATCCATTATTTAACTTCTCCTGCCTACAGAAATAGTCCTACCTCAGGTGAAACAAGTCCAACTGTTAAATACACAGTCATTTATAGCAAGAAGTACGCACCTGCCGAATCTTACACACCATATCAGGTTTATTCAGTTGACCTTCAACAACCCTACCATGTCATCCATGTCTCCAGGACAGCATGGTTCCTTGGTGCATCTCTTATTCTGAGTCCAGCAGGTTGCCTGACACCTAATACACTAGGTGTGTCTAGCACAAGATGATGCAAAAGAGAGAAGCTATAGCAGTCAAGTTGCATGCACCTTGGCTGCTCCAAGGAACGCTTCCTTAGCAAAGCTCATTTGCTTTCAGCAAAATGCTGCCCCAACACACGGCACTACTCTTGTCCCTCTTCATGAAGTAATATGTTAGCCGTACATCTTACTACAACGTCAATACACGCCAAATTTCAGATTTGAGCAAGAGAAAAAGATCAGTTGTGTCTGTGCATGTATCCATGCAGATACATGAGGAATGTACCAAAAAATTTCGGTAATGGGATCAAGTCAATTCACAGAAAAATGGTATAATATCCTAACAACTCTGAGAGGTATTCATTTAGCTGTAGTTTCTCACACGCTGAATCCTAATAAATCATAAATAGATCCTTTTCAGTAATGGCATATAAAAATTGAGTAACTGGACCTTTTTTTTAATTACATAGCTTTTTGTGTATTTCTTTTGTATTTTAGTATGTGATATGCCTTTGAATTACACAAAGGAGTTACAAAACGCCAGTGCTTTGAGCTGCAATTTACACATGCAACTAGATGGATGGGCAAGTTATGACACTTTTTTTTTTTAATTCAATACATAGCAAAATGTAAGTGATAAAATTAATTAGATACAAATTTGTTCTTCAACAATAGGCAGCTGATTACAGATAAGCAGAGCAATTTATTCAGACAGATGGAAAATGTGGAAAAAAAATCAAATTCTATTACTGTTATCACTATCACACCAAATTCAGTAGAATAAGTGAAGTTTTTTAATTGCCTCTTAATTAATCTGCTTTGATGGTGGTTTAAGTTTACAAAAATCAAAATGACTTCTGAAATTCCCCCCTTTAGTGGAAGAAAGTAGTGTGACCATCACTGTAAAGGTCTAAATAGCTTGTTTTGATTTCATATCCACTCCCTGAGTTAATGCTACAGATCCCAGCATATGTCACAGGCATCAAAGCAGAAATCTCTCCGACTTTGAGTTAAAGAATTAAGTGCCACTAACTAACTGCTAGGCCTCATAGGCTATTAGTGCCCAACTGTATCAAGTCTTCATTGAAAACATCCTTCTCATTTTACAGCTAGAGTGAGTTATGGAAATATGCAGTTTCAACATGCTCAAATTTTAACACTTTTTACTGATGGGTTTTAGAACGGCAGCACTGTGATGCCTAGTCCAACTGTCTTTGTGAAATAGCTAAGAAGAAAAAAGTCCTAAGAGATTTTTCTCTTCTTCTCTAGCTCTTTGTCTTTAAACTAGTTGCAATGAGAAATAACTTACACTATATTTTACAATCTCTTGTGATTTTTAAGATCTGTTTGGTTAGGGCATGTATCTGAAGTTGAAACAATTAAATCATAGTTTGTCTGATTCAGTAAGAGTTTCATCAATTATCTAAGTCAGATATAAACTTAAAAAAAAAGTAGTAACATATGTCCTTTGTTTCTGCTTTAATTGGAGGAAAATGGTCACGCTCCCAACAAAAGGAGCGACTGACTACACAGTTCCAGTGGGATAGAAATAATAATGAGATGTTGATATAAATAGACACAAGAAAGTGAAGTGACAACTGCCTTACAGGACTCTTGATAACAATTCTTGGAGGCCATGCAGAAAAAGGCAGTTCACGGCTTCATTTTCCACAAGTCTGTTTTGGTACTACCTCTCCTGAAGTCTCTGCCGGATTATTACATCTCACTGATGATGATCCTCAAGTGTCCAGTTTTGGTTAGGTGGCTCTGCATCTCTCTGGCACACTTTTTTTTTTTTTTTTTAAAAAAGGTACAATAGCCTTTCCCAACATGAAAGAGGGAAAGACAGAGACAATGACTTTGAGGAAACACATCCTTCCTTCTCATGTCTTCTGCCCATTGAATTAGTTTCAAAAAGCCGCAAATGCTCTTAGTAATATTTCTGTAACCAAAAGATCAAAATAAGAATACTGAGTGATACAAATATTTTCTGTCACTGCTGCAGATAAAAGGTTACAAGTAGTTCTTTGGTACAGGATATCCATCTCATTTAGCCTGCTGTGCAAAAAAAGAAAAACTTGACTTTTAAGGAAAAGCACCCAGGCAAAATCGTGAAGTTTAAAATCACTGATCCTGTAACAAAGTTCTGGTAGGAGAATGTAATTACATTTACACTAATAGATCAGTATAATCTGAATATTTCAGTACTATGTTCAGCCATCAGGTCCACTTGATCTGCTCCCACCAAGATTCACTTACGTGTGAAGAGGCTACATATATACCGCAGGTATTGAATTGTGTTGTGTGGAATGGTTGGTGGTGGAACAGAGTAACAACCTCTTGCTGTACACTCAGACTGCAGTCCCAGCAGGGAAGTTTACAACAATGCTTATTCTCACAAACTCCGCAAAATGCAGACGCTAAGGAGCTAGTATAACTAGTGGATAGGATAACAGCTGTGCAAAACATCTGTTCAGCAGTTTCATTCACTGACATTGTCAGCATTTCACCTTTCTATGCAGTCAACGGTCCACTTATTAAGAACATAATTACCCAGAGATTGTGTGGACAATATGTTAGTCAGTAAGTGAGAAAAGCAGAAACTTTTCCTTACCCTATTCTTATTTTAAAATGAAAGCACTAAGACAAGTACCATCTACAAATTCCTTTAATTTCTAGTGGACTTCAAAAACGTATATATCTCTTTATTTTAAAATGCATATGAACCTTCTAAGAAGATTTCCGTTCTTAAGCTATTGATTAGTATCTTTGAGCAACTTAAAGGCAGTCATCCAGCTGGCAGCACAGGAAGCAATAAAGATTCTGATGGTAAACAGGCACCAAGAAGAACCTCCCTATATCCTCATAACAATGTCATAGTTGGGATGTCCTCCCACATCCGTCGGATTGCAGCATCAGAAATGTTAACTACAAGGTTTTTTTCAAGTCCTTTTAAAGGCTTCAGTGTAGAACGGTAATATAAACGTTACCTAATGGGATATTCTACCCAGCCTTCAGCTGCCTTTCTAAAAGTGGTCAGGTTCTCCTTAGACCCTCTTTGCCAGCCTCGTGCCAGCATCTGAAAGGCCTTAGGGTATGTCTAAACTGGGACAAGATGCCCATGTTTGCACAAGTGAATCCTAGCTTCAGTGTCTAATCTTGCACACTGGAAAGTGATTTGCAATTCTCCCTTTGTTCCAGTACCACAAGATCAAACACCTGTTGACTAAAAGTAATTGATTTGTTTATAAAGCATAGCGGCACCAAGTCAAATGTAGACATCATCACTAGCTAGGAAATCAAGCTCTTATTTCTACTACGTCTCTACTCCTATCATAAACAAGACTGCCAGCATTCCTCTGGAAAAAAAAAAAAAAAGTTATTCATGATAACAGCAACACTTAGGTTTCATACTTTTTATATAATACCTTTGTCTGGTTTCAATAATTCTACTGGGAGTTTTCACTACTTTCAGCATATCAGCTTTTTGGCTCCTAGAATATACTGAACAAGCTACAAGAAGTAGCAGTCTCCTCCTGCTGTTCCATACATGTATTCCACTCCTTAACTAATTTTCATTTTGTTCCCAGAAAGGCGTGAGTCAATCAAGAACATACAACCCACAAGATGTGCCTGATGTGCATACCTCTGTATGGCACACGTATGTTGTGTCATATGCCCAGCATTCAAGGAAGTGGAAGGAGAATGCACTGAAACACAGCTTGGTCCAGAAACGTTCGGTAACGCAGCTAAGCCAGTGAACAGTTTCACTGAAGTTACTGCACCTATTGCTATACGCAATGAACTCACACCACAGGGATGGAGGCTGGCACTACTTACCTGCTTGAGGGTCAGCATACATTTCAGTGCTCTGTCCGAGGGGAGCTTGCTTAGTCCATACTTTACAGGATTAAAGTCAGACAGCCCACCTTTTATAATCTGATTACAGAGCTTCCATACAAATGAATTCTGTTCCAATTCCAGAGAGGTTGTATTGGGCAAAACTGCTTCTATACATGGAATAAAATAATTCTACTGTGCTGAACTCTTGCATCATTATTCCTTTTCCAACTTTTGTTTGGATCATTGTTGCAACCCAGCAAAGGAGAAACAAATAAAACACGTTTCTATGCCAACAAAATAAAAATTATATATGATTGTATTTTCCAAATTACTATTTATCCACCACACATCTTTTTCCATGAGGGTGTTTCTTCTGTGCTCAGGACAAAAATCTAATTGTAACCAGGTCTCAAATTACTAAAAATTGTCTTATAAATTACCTTATAACAAGTATTTTGCTACAAGTATGTTTACTGGGATCACAAGAAGCATGTTAAAATGCTCCAAACTCAAAAGACCCTTTGGCTTCATTGCTAAATAATTCAAGCTACATTCAATGGAAGTAAAATTTTCTGTTTAAAGTGTTCTTTCTACTTTCTACAAAGCATTATAGAAATAATTCAAAGAAAGAAATAGTGGGGTTTTGGGGGTTTTTTTGTTTGTTTTTTTCCTCATCGGGGCACTTACTTGGTTTCCATCATATAGATTGGGAGTACCATCTAGTTAAAGAAAAATAACAGAAAAGTTGCCAGTGTGCTCATCCAGAAACAGGGCGAGCCAGCAAACACGAAACCTTTAGTGCCACTCATTGAGCAATACAGCCCTCACGTCCCAAAAGCATTAAAAAGTGCAGGTCCACTACATGGCTGCTACAGGGTATTTCGCAGCTCATGTCACACAAGATGATACAACAGCCTAACGCTTCTGCCAGTGCTATTTCTCATCACCGCTGCATAAACCAGTCTGGCAGCGGCTAACGACAACGAGCCTCAAGCGCCAGCGGACATCGCTCTCGCACCCCCGGCCCCGCCGGACAGCGGCACGCACGCAGAATTCAGGCGCAACCCCTAACAATGCTCGCGGTAGTAAGATACCAGGAGAACCTACTCCGCACCCAAGCTGTTCGCGGTACTTCTGCTTCAAAGCCTGCCTCACCAGTGAGCTTCTGCCTGCCCGGGGAGTGATTTATTCAAGCAGCGAGTTACGTTTGCATGCAGGGGAAGAGCGCAACCCCCTCGCCGTCCCCATCTGTCTCTCATCCTTCCAGATAATCAGCACACCACCATCTTTCCCTCGAACAAAGCCGAACAAAACCCGAACATGGGTGGAAATAAAGGCAAACGGGAAACTTCCCGGGCAGAGGGGAGAGCGGGGCGAAACCCGGAGGCAGCTGCGGGGCCGGACGCGGCCGGCGGCCGATGGCAGCGCGTAAAGTATTTCAGAGCCGAGAGCAGACAAAAGAGGGTGTAGCAGCTGCACGGAGAGCGGCAGCTCCAACATGCCAGCTGGCTCCGCTCGGGAGGCACAAAGTCTATTTCTGGGAGAAAAGAAATATATACATATATATATATATAATGCCCCCCCGTCCCTCTCCCCACCCC
>VXAL01016669.1:240385-280075 GCA_013399475.1 Chauna torquata
GCCGGGGCGCCGGGGCTGGGGGCGCCGGGGCGAGAAAAGTGGGGCAGGGCCCCCGGCCGGGCTCGTGTGCGAGCCGAGCGGCGGCCGTGGGAGCACGGAATGATTCACCGTGGTGGTTTTTACCTCAGAGGCGATTACACTTTTATGATTCAGCTCTTTTTCTTCTTGTTGTTCCTTTTTTTCGCTTATTTTTGGGTTTTGGGGCTGCCCGCCCACACTTGTGTCCAGCCAGGGCCGGCACAGTGTAGCTGCCTGCTTCTCACGCCTTCCAGTCAAGCGAGGTAAAACCAGCAGCTGGGCTTGGGAGAGGGGGAGACTCCTGCCTGCATGGGAGCTCACCAAATTTGTAAGTCGGGCATATCTTTTCGGGGGGGAAAAAAAAATGCACTCGTTTTGAGTTGGCAGCTGCTTTTATTTGATTTTCAAAAACTGACTGATCTTCAAAGTTACCGTTGTCTTCTCTTACCATTATTCTACCTAATGCTTCTCCTAAAAAGACAGAAAGATGCTGAACTTGGCATCTGCATATCTAAATTTATCTCAGTCAGCGCTCTACTTGAGATGGGTAGTGACCTAGGAGCTTAACATCCACCTTGCATTAGGACCTCAAATCTTACATGCATGCACTTTAATTTTTGTGGTGTGCAGTGCAGAGCGTTTTGTCAGTTCTCAGCATTCACTTTATAACGACTGCACTCCTGCGGGACGGCTGCGGTGGCTTCCGCGTTAAATATAGCCTCAGCTGTCACCTTACTCTAGCAAGGAGACATTCATGCCGGCAGCTCTGGACTAGCAAAGAGGAGAGAAACATTCTTCAGAAGTTGAAAGCGTTGCATTTCCAGCTTTCAGCATGTTTTGATTCAAGGAGCAAAGTATTGCTTTCAAGTGTCAGGTTTCCGCCTGTTTGTTCAGATCTTACCAGATCTGTAGTTTGGTTTGCCCATCACATGGCATGTATTTGATGCCAGGTAGTGAGAGGACAGTCTGCAGACAGATGCGTGCTCAGATTCTCTGAGACCCAGCTGTGTGCATCACTGGGAGTGAAGAAAATGATGATGTTTGTGCACACCAAATCCCTTTCATAGTCAATGTCTGTGCATATAAAATTCAGAAATTTTCTCTAGAATTCATGGAAAATGTCACTGTGGAAGAGATGTGGAAACTTCACCCTCCTGTGCTGTCAGTAGATCGTGAAATGTGGACCAAGGGCATGATGTGAACCAGTACCAGTTTCACCACAGCTCGTGTACTCTTCCTGGAAAGCCTGAGGCTTGTAAAACTGGACGGGAAGTGATCAGGTCAGCTCTTGCTAGTGATCTCTGCTTGTTTCCCCTCCAACACCAGACAAGGAATGGTGTCACCACATCTTTCTTCTCTATTCATATTTTCGTGGCGTAAGATGCTTCTCAGATACCTCGTGTCCTTTGGGAACTGCCTGCTGGAATTTAAAATGAATCCTCAGATGAATTATGCCCTCAAACAGCACCCCACCCCCCACACCTGAAAAAGAAGAAGAAAAAAAAAAAAGAGTTCAGAGACAGTGTGGTTGTGAGGGCAGAACGAATAGGCCGGGGGATTAATTTCAGTAGAGCTCCTTAGGTGGGAAGCGTCTCTGGGTTAGACAGACTTCCTTTCGCATTTGCGGTATGCGCATAAAACCCACGCTTCCACTGAACCACAAGGTTGTCATTTTTTTACATGACCCGCAAGTTCTATGTATGAAAATAGGAGAATCGTGATTTTAAAATGTGGGCAGCATGTTTTGTGGGAGCTTGCTGTGGATGATAGTACAGCAGGAGCTGCCCATCCTAGTGACAGACGGTAGGGAGACGTGTCTTGCAGGCAGATGACAGTCGGCTTTGCTGCTTAGCTGGGTTGTTTTGATTCTTTCAAAATCGTATTAGTGCATTCTTAAAGAGAGGTGGTGCCTGCTCCTTTTCCTGCTTACAACAGTTTAACGCTGATCTGAAGACCATCGATTTAAGGGATTTACTCCTGATCTGCAATGGAAAAGAAGGAAGAGAATAAGGCCCCGAGGCTCTTCAAATCTCGGTCATCTGCAAATCTCTGGAGAGTCAGCCAATGTCAAGACCAATATTCAAGGCTTTAAAAGTCAACACTGATATTGCTCATGCCCAGTAAAACAAACATTTTAATGCATTAATTATGAAGGTGGTTGCTTTTGAGATTATAGCAAGAAACAGTAATTAGCCTCATGAGTGAGATCGTCCCTTTCAATTTATTTAAAGGCATGGAGTACTTTTATTTGAAAATTGGGATGTTAGCAGCATTATCCTAGTTTCCCTTCCATCTTACAGGATACATCTTTCAGTTCATAGTATGAAAAGTCATTCATTTCCTGTAATAAAAAAGGCAGTGGGTGGATCAAACAGTAAGCATATCTTCTGTAAATGAAGGCATTTAAAGAAAAGTCAGGCATTGTGAGTTCTCCCCTTTGGACAGGAACTTTTTCAAAGATCAGACTCATTTCTTCTTGACTTTGGCGAGAAGTTGGTTAGGACTTGGGACACTGAACTGTCGTGTGCTTTAGGGCTATAAACATGAAAATATGAGTTTGGAACGTGAATGTAATTGCAGGTTGAAGGGATCCCCACTAGTGGTGCAGACCGGCAGTCAAATCTGGACCGTTACAGGGAGAACAAACCTCATCACAAGTTTTTGCCAAGACTTAATGTAAATAATACTGTGAATTGGTTACCTTACATAGCTTACTTTCCGCATTATATTAAACTAAAATATTAGTCTAAAGCTGTTATCCCTTAATTCTCATTAAGACAGAGGAAATCTGTCCATCATTTGTTCATACTCAATTTTTTTTTCAGTATTATCAGTGTGAATTTGGTCTCCATGAGATATCAAGGGTTCCTTGGTGATAATAAATGTCAATAAATAATAAACATGGGACTGCAAAATATGTCTAGATCTCTGGCTAACAGCTGTTTACTGCCCCTAAAAATACAAGATCTAAGATCTTTAATCTGCACTTGAGCAAGTGTTTAAGCAATCACAGGCCTAAACAGTGTCTTAATATTAAATCATGAACCTGTTACATGTAATCAGATGATATGAGCTGGTAACCAAAATTCAGTCTTAAAAAATCTGAATCATCCCAATGTTTTCCAGCAGGAAATGGAGTTAATGGAGTGTAGGTACTTCTATAACGTGCACACACAAAGTGGCCTTGTATGTTTTACTGTATTTTCCCTTGAACTGAGACAGTAAAGTTTTTATTAAAGAGGCATGATGCAGCGTAGGCTGCTGTTTTAACTTGTGACTGTGTCACTGCTTCCCACTACCTGTCTCTTCAAACAGAAGGCACCTTTCCTCTCCCCCAGAGGTCTAGAGGAGATGTCCTTGCCTCCTTTTCTGATCACTTGCTATGCTGGTAGGTCCGCTCCTAGCCCCTGACGCCAGCGTCCATTACCCAACTGCTACAATGTTTAACAAGCAACTAATTATTTTTTCTATGATGCCTTACACTCTAGAACTACACGGAACTCATCATAAGTATCAGTAAAGCTACTTCATTGGTCTCCTTAGAGCAACAGTGTGAAACTCCTTTCTGTATCGCCTGGAAAAAATCTAAAAAAGTGGCTAGGCTGCTACATTGCAAGCTGACCAGCGCAGTTCCTGGCACTTGTCCGTTATACACTGTCTTTATCCTGCGGGAAGCTCTTCGTGGCAGATAGCATCTTTTTGGTTTGCATCTGTACAACACTGAATACAATGAGATTCTGTCCAGCAGAGTTATGGTGCAAATATTTGGTATAGTGACGTAAAGCCTAGAAATACAGGGCCAAGAAAATGTCAGAATCATATAAAAGGATTTTGGCATGTGTCACTATTTATGTTAACAATAATTAAGTAGCACGGAATACTATGTGATTTACTATTTATTGGCTTGAGCTTTACCTTGAACAGTTTCTGAAGCTAGTGAGGATGCGGATAGAAATGTCTGCTTCCAAATGGTTTGCAAGTGGTCAACAATATTTACAAATGCTGATTTAATGTCATCCTTTCACGCTTTTGTATGATCCAACTTTTTAAAAGAGAAGGGACAGGTGAGATTTAACACTCAGCTCTCCAAGTATGAGGAAAATGTGTAAATATTAAAAATAAACCTTTGAAAATCATATGTCGGTAGTTTCTGCAAATATAAAGTAGACTTCTCTCTGTTCAGCATCAAGAGTATATATGGCATTTCATATATAAAGAATTTGCTGGACTATCTGTTGTTTACAGTTGCATGAAACAAGTGTTTAAGTTTAGTAGGTTTTATTTTAAATGTTTGTCTGAACAAAAGTGTTACTATGAATACGTGGATATGCTGGAATGTATAATATTGGTAACTAGTAAAAAAAAACACTGAAATCCCCGTCTAGAAAGAGAACCATCATTTATTATGCACACATAGATGAAGACACTGAACAGTGCACTGAATAAAGAAAGTTAAATGTATATGAACTGGAACTCTTGTTTAATGTACAGGATAGTGAAGAAAAAAGTCTTCCAAATGTTTTTTTTTTTGTTTTCAACTTCTTATTTGTCAGTGCAGTTTAAGAGCTTTGGCATGTGTCTAGGACACTCTCTTGTGTTACCAGCTTTAAATTGCAGTGCCATCTTGAAAGGAAGATGGAAAGTAATGTGTAAGCTTTTGTGTCCATTGTAGCAGAAGCCCTCAATAAATAGTATGTTAGTGGAAAATTTTTTAGAATGAGCAAATATATAGAAAACATAATATCTTCTCAGATTACTGAATTGTTTGCAGCAAACACTTTGTCCCCTCTTCATTTAAAGTTTCCTGATACTTCATCATGAATCATAAAACAGCTCTTCTGTTTGGGCTGTTTCAGGCTAAGTGGGCGGGATGTTGGTACCACAGGTAGCATATTTCCGTGTTTGCATAAGGGCTTGTCTCTGCATTTTAAACGCCAGTAGTAGTGCCAGAAAAAGAGAAGGTGGCTTACAAAACTGCCATCTTTTCATCATATATTTCCAGGAAGATAACAAAAAGCAACATAGTGTGTGATTTAACATCCAAGTTCCGTAACAAGCTTCCCGTGCGTGTGCTGGTGCGAGCAGTAGTCACGCTATCTCTGTACAGAATTCCACTGTGGACTTACAGGAAATCAGGATCGAGTGAAGCAGAACGATTTTGGGGAAAGTACAGTTGCTGTATGAAAATCTAAATGAAAATCTAAATAATGGAAACCACATCGTTTCTTCACACTTCTGGATGGTGCCATGGATGTGTTTTATATGTGACAAATCGTAATTATCTGTGATCATTTTAGTTGTGGTGATAGACAGTAAGTTCAGACTTCATGCCATTTTATGCCATCAAAAATTCTTCTCACTACTGTTATGAGAAAAAGCCATGGAGCAGTAAGAAAAGTGAATAGATGCCTCTTATTTGAATACTTGTATCGGTATTGAAATGCATCATTAAGGGAAGTATTGATTATTCCTTCTATCTCCTACTACACAGAAAAAAAGCCATGTCTATGTAACAATTTCTTATTATGTAAAAGATGTAATTAATTACCTATAAGTGCTACCAATCCGCTTCCTAAATATTATTGTTTCTAGACAAAAAAAGAAACTAGAACTGAACAATAGCTTACTTCATTACAAAAGCATGAATGTGTTAAAAGCCTTTTGTGACACGACTAGATATGCAAGCTTTTCTAAAACATGAATTTTACAAAGGAACAGGTACCTCAAAGAAAGTGCACCTCTCCCATAGTCATTAGGATTTTATCCACAGTAATCGCATGCCATTACTGCCCATCCTTTATTAAAGAGCTAGATCTTAATGCTTAAATTAGAGGAAATACTTTAGACAAAAATATTGATGTTCCAGAAGAAATTGCTAAAATATCTTCAGCATAGAAACCTGGCAGAAAATCATCTTTATAGCTTCCCATTATGCTCAAAGATTGCCAGGACAGGTTTTCAGGATGCCACATAGTAGTGGAGCACTGGAACATATTTGAGAGAGAAAAAATGTGTTTGCATTAAGTCTAGTTTGATGTTTTGAGGGTCTCCCTGTGTAATGTGATTATGCGAGTCCCCTGAATAACTGAGTTCAACTGAGAGTCTAGAGAGAATTTAGCATTTATTCAAATAGTTAAAGAAGGTGCACAAAGTCTTAAACATCAGGTCAAATATTGTAAAATGCCAGTCATAATTTCCAAGCTTTATGAAGAATAGATTGAGTTATGGTTCTGTTAGTTTTCATGCCTGCTTGTGAAAGACAAATGATGAATAATTCCGTAACAAAGACTACCAAATATGATAATTAATGCAGAATACTTGATGACATCAGAAAATTAACATTTATCATGAGATTAATGATGAAAATAGTATCAATGCCTAATCCAACATTTTGGATCCAACACAACACAAATCTGTAGGCTATTCTACCTGATATTTCACGGACTTAACCCTATATAAAAGATCAGTCACTGTAGATTTTATCTCAGCAGTCCTCTCACTGTTCAGTTTTAGCCACAGTTTTCTCTTTTTTTATTTTTTTTTTAATTCCAGTGAACTTTTAAGTAGGTGCTGACAGTTTTCTTCTTAATTTCTGAGTTAAATTTTTGGAGAAGAGGGATAATGATGTGTTTGGGTGTTACATTTCAGTGGTGTTAGAAGGTAATGTATGTTCTTTGACTAAAACTAAGGGGATAGGGTAAAACTAAGAGTGAATACAGTAGAACTAAGGGAATGATCCCGTATCTATTGAAATCAACAGCAATACTCCCTTTAATTTCAGTACCACAAATATTTGTTTTACTGAAATAGGGCTTGAGCCTTCTTAAGATGCAGAGCATTCTGTCACTGTACAGTAAAATATTTTGAGACGTATTTAACTTCAAAGATTAATAACGCAGCTGGATAACCCATGGACAGTGTTCTTAGTGTCCAGCAACAATTATGTGGTCTTAACACTATAAAAATAACAAGATGGGAGCCTTAGTTCTTATTAGATTTCTACTAAAGTATGAGTATTACATAAAAATTACAATTCTGTAGTTTTTGGAATTCAGTTCAGCTTGGCAGTGAGGTCTATAGCTGTACTGTCTGTCCTCCTCAGGAGGTGCTGTGAACCTGCGGAGAAATACTCTAAGCCCTAAAGGAAAGAGGACAGGGTGATTTCATGCCTTCTTCAGCTGGATCTGAATGAGAGAGGTTTGTGTACTCATACGCCCCATCAACACATGCATGATAATATGTTGCTGTAACTTACTTTTTTTTCCAGCTTCTTAGAAAATGTTTTCTTGTTTTTTTTCTGATAGGGATCTTGTACAAATAAATAGTGGATTTTTTATACATACATATATATAAAAATTATAATTACTGCTTGAAAAAGAATGCATTACATTCAGGTTTGCCTCCCTCCACAAAAATCTTGCAGTGCTTGAGGATTTATGCTTTCCCACATGAACTAACTAAGACATACTGGGGGATGTGTTACTTTCAGAGGATTGTATACTAAAGCAAATCAAACTGAAACATGTAACGTAGCAAAAAAAAAAAAAAAAAAAGGAAAGAGACCCTCAAAATTTTTAGCCCATTTTAAAAGCATATTCTACTGTCTATCATTTTTGTAGTCATAAGTTAGAAGCCCTTAATCAACACTTTCATTTCTGAATCAGTAACCCAGAAAACAGCAGATTCTCAGCATAGTTTATATCAGGAATTGTCTTAAAAGAGACTGTGAAAGAAACTACTATGCTAAAATGTAAATGGAAGAATTGAGGGATAGGGCAAAGATCTGTCTACACAAAGATGCCGCTGAAGGCGTTTTTTAAAAATACGGTCTCTGTTTTGTTCAAGTAATAATACATACTTGTTAGGGATGATTTAGATATGCATATGTAATTTGCTGCCTATTTCCAGTAAAATTAATGGCATAAGGTGCTTAAGAGAGCATTATGGAACAATAACAGTGGAGCCATTCATTAATGTTTAAAAATTCCATTATTAATAATTATACAATAATCATATCAATCTTCCATAAACTATAGTTTATCATAGTATTGTCTCAAATCTCATTTATGAATGGGTTGTAACTGAGTAGTTATTTATGAATATTAGATTTTCTTAAATGGTAGTTAAGATAGAAGCTTGTTAACAGAAAAGCCAGTTATCCATTATTTTCATACATCTCCTAGGATGTATTATATCAAAAGCCTAAGTACAGGGGAATTATTTTCAGAGAAGTATTGATATTCATCACTGAACTGCTAATGATGGAAAGGGATCATGTCAAAGTATGTTAACCTGATGCTAGGAGAAAAATGCTTGAGAAAAACAGTTAGTTTAAAGATATTTTTAAGCAAATTTCCTAAAATACTGAAGTTAAAGGAAATAATCTGGAACAAAATGCTGTGCAGAATAAGCTTGACTAACTTAGTGTATTGTTAATTGCTTCATCACATCCGCAGAA
This sequence comes from Chauna torquata, assembly GCA_013399475.1. Classification (NCBI taxonomy): domain Eukaryota; kingdom Metazoa; phylum Chordata; class Aves; order Anseriformes; family Anhimidae; genus Chauna; species Chauna torquata. The sequence continues at coordinate 248,862 of VXAL01016669.1, forward strand.
CAGCACACAGCAGGATAGCTGGAGCCTCTGTTGATGTAGTTTGCCAAAATATCAGTTCATTCTTTGTGTTGAAATGAAACACGAGGAACTTTGTCAGTATCTATTTGTTTATTTTACCATCTCTTCTGAAAATATCTTTTCTTCTTCACAGCTTGACCAAAGCTGGATAACATCTTCCTCAGGAGAGCAGTTTTGTTACAGTTATTTATACATAACTAGACAGTTTGTTAAGTACCCATCTGCATGCAAATTCTCATTGACTTTAGCGTGAATTTAGTGCACAGGATGGCAGAGGGAGGAAGTGACTAGTACAAGTTTTTATTTTATCTGTCAGTGAAAGCCTTCATGTAAATATATGGGGTAATGACATGCACTTTCTGGTATTTTTTCCATCCCAAGAAAACAACTGATGTTAACTTTGGTCTTCCACTTACTTACATTCCAGCATGAAAAATTACATTTTCTTCTACTTAAATTTCCTCTGCAGTTTCCAATTGTCTCAGCACTCCTCTTCTCACCGGTAGCTGTTACATAGCATGGTTGTACACTGCTGACTGAAACATAAGAGCCTCCATTTTTCATTCAGTCATCAGCTGTATTTTAGCTCTAGAGTTTATTTACCATGGGATCTGAAAGCATCTCACTATTCCCATAGAGGTTCTCCCATTAAGTAAAGCTTAAATCCATATCTCTAGTTTAAAAGAAAAGAAAAGTTCTGATTTACAATAAATTTTAAAGTCCGTTCAGTTATTAACTTTGCTGGTAACCAGTTTAATTAAACTAAAGTCCTCTTAGCTGTAATGTGATGTCTTTAAAAACACTTGACAACACTGAGATCAATGCCAGGCATGCTGACCAGGCACGTTTCCTGTTTTTTCCTAATTCTGTGTCTTTCCCATAAGGTTAGACTGCGATCCTCTGGAGTCAGGGGCTGTCATGTACTGAAGGATACGTTAGAGTATGATTTCTGGAGCATGCTGTTATGTTCCTCACCACAGCCGCAGTCTCCCTCCCCTAGGACGTGCAGTCTCACAACAGAGGAAGGCTTCAAGCATGCTGGCTCAGCCCAGACAGGAAGGGCAAACACATGTTTTTAATAAGGAATTACTAAGAAGATGGGTTGCTGAGGCAGGAGGCGGTGGGGTTTCCTGCTCTGGGACATCCACCCTTCAGGCCTTACCGGGGGGGGGAGCAGGAGAGGGAGCTGGAGGAGTCGGTGAAAGACCGTGGGTATGGAAGACTACACAGGGGTGACTCCCTGTCCTGGGGCTGAGCATGTGAGCGGCTGAGACCAAGCATGTAGGATCTAACAAGTAGTCCTTGTACCTGCAATGTCCAGATATATTCACACTTTCCCTGTGGAGCTAGTGTCACATTTCTTTCCCCAGTGAGCTGGGATTCCAGCTGTGGATGGCCTCATCCACCCCAGCTTCAGGGGGCCATGGGCTAAAGTAGGGATTACAGTGAAAAACAGCCCCAAGGTTGACCTGGCTCGTGGTTAACCTAGCTGAGGGATGACTCCAAACCTAGCTGAGAAGCGGTCACACTAGAGGCAGCACCTTCGGGATGCAAGAACCAATGACAAGGACAATGTTTTTGTTCTGTGTTTGTGTAATACCCAGCAGCACAGAGGATCCTGCTCCATGGGTGTATTGTCACTGGTAGCAAGCTCTGATTTTACCTGTTTGCAAGAGTGATAGGCATCTATGCCTGGTGTATTCGCATGGGCATTACTAGAGCCATTTATTACCAGTTCAGAGAGTAATCTCCTATAACAGGATTCCTCAGGACCGTGTAGAGTAATGAACTTTCACTGGTAAAATGTAAGTTTGTTATTCCAAGTGTAAGCTCTTTGCACACAGTATTAAGTAGAGAGGTTGGGTTGAAAGTGAGCATTTTGGCATGAAAGACAATGAAAAAACAATGCTCAAAAATGCAGGCACTAAATACAAAAATATTACAAATAGCAATGGTATCAGGAGCAGCAGAATGATGTTTGTCCTCAGTTGTCCAGAGCAGCCATTTCTTGCACAATAGGGAAGAAGGATAGTTAGAGGTTTGCTGGTATAGGAAATATCCCGATTTTATGAAGCGCTCTGAAAAGTTCACAGGAGTACAAATTACTATATAAATATAGGAACTCATCTGTTTACAGGCAATGAGCCTCCTGTGACATTCTCAGTGCAAATTACAGATAAGAAATGGCTGCACAGTGCAGGAAAGAGATTCACTAGAACACAAGGATCCCAGAGACTTACTCAGCAGTCTGTACAACACAACTCCACAGACAACAGAAGGTTGGTGTTCCACAACCCTCAGCCTTATTAAGTCTCCAACACTTGTACAAAATTGCACCTCTTTATTTGAACCTGCTTTTGCAACCAATGTTTCTGATAAGAGTTTTTATAAAAAATAACTGCAATGTTCTTTACCGATTTTTTTTTTTAACACTAGGCCCATGATGTGTTGAGAAGGGATGTTAGAAATACTGGCAAACTACCTGTAGTCCTGTAATGATGCATATGGACTCAACAGATGTGTGAATCTCTGCAAATGAGAAAGCCTTTTGGTGATAGATATCCTGGAGGACATTTAAAACACTGGACTCCTTTAAACAGCTATAGCTTTTTGATGTTTGGAGAAATCTGAAGTCTTATCTCCATAACATGAAAATAACTTGCCAAGAATCCAGTCTCAGGGCATATGTGCACAAAAAAAGCTGTTGTGAAACAAGATAGGGCAAGAATTTAAGCTTCATTTGCTGTTTTACAGAAAGTCTCTACATACGTAAAATTATTTGGATACAGGACCTCTATACCATCAGCACTCTTCCAAAGGAACAGTGCAAGGATATTTTGACTTTGCTGTAGTATATCAACACAGAGAGCTACTGCAAACTATGTATTCCCCGCTGTGTCCCTTTTCAGTGGTGCCAGTGCCAGGACAAGATGCAATGGGCACAAACTGGAACACAAAATGTCCCATCTGAACACCAGGAAGCATTTCGTTACTGTGAGGGTGTCTGAGCACTGGCACAGGTTGCCCAGGGAGGCTGTGGAGTCTCCGTCCTTGGAGATCTTCAAAAGCATCTGGACATGGTCCTGGGCAGCCTGCTCTGGATGTCCCTGCTTGGGCAGGGGGGTTGGTCCAGAAGTCTTCCAGAGGTCCCTTCCAACTTCAATCTTTCTATGTTTCTATAGCTATGACATTTAGTAAATTTTGTTTTACTCGTTGCATGAGGATTTCTCAGATGGCGGGATGGTAGAACTACATTTTGTCCATATTACAGAACAGGGCTAATGCTCTTCTTAACTTAGCTGTTAGCTAAGATTTTTCATCTTGATTTAGCAAGCCAGAGTTTATCCTTTGCTAAAGCTAGGAAAAAAATGCTGAAAGCAAATTGAAGTTAATCTTGATCTGTTTTCCTACAGGCCAGCCTACACGCATTTTTATATAAATTTAAGTTAATTGCAAGTACTCAGAATGGATACACCAAGTTCCCTAGGTGAAATTTATCAATATATAATGTGTTTACAGCAATACAGCTGCAGCCACCTTACTGATACACCCATTTGGCTTTCCATTGGTTTCTGAACTTTAATATGAATTACTCTTCTATTTTCTCTGCTCTTACAGTTTTCTTCAAAAACTATACACCACTTTCACTGTGTGTTAACAGGGCTTATGGCAGATGTGTGTATGTAGGAATGGTTATGAAATACTATACAGCATTTTCCACACCACTGGTGATTTTGTAGCAACTTCATCAGGAAAACTCTACGTGCCAGTGAATATACCTTAGAAAGGTTTGAGTACAGCTTCCAGTCCCAATGGCTTTCTATGTCACTCTACAAAACTTGACACACAATCATGTACCTTTATTTATACAAACAACTCCTTTGAATTCAGAAATACTTGAATTTGAACATACCGCCAGGATCACAACCTTACATTTGAAATACATGTCAAATATTAACATGTGTTTATACTGTTAAATGCCTCATTAATTTCCTACCCCGTTCACTCTTTTCTAAAGAAACACCTGGTGGATTCTTCGTATGAATGCTTGATTGAATTGCTCTGTTTTTATCCTAATCTTTGGGACTTCTAAACCTCAGATTGATTCAAATCAAGCTCATAATACTTTACCTATAACTGCATATCTCATAAAATCAAGTCTTGCTTCAAATACTCTTGTCCAGTGGATTGTTTTTTATCAGACTCTGAATCATGTAAGTAATTTAACACAGGGATTTGTCTTTCATTTGAGTTTGACTGCTTTCTACTGAAAATGAGAGTCTCTTGTATTTAATAGCAAAGCAGAATAATATTTTTCCCAGCTGTTAATAGCTATTAGCAGGTTCTTGTAAGTTTTCGGATTGTTTGTATTTTAAAGTTCAGCAATTGTATGTAGAATTATTTAAAACCCTTCAGCTTGTAGGACAAGGAGAGAAGGCAAAGAATGGAATAACTTAATGCTGTGATTTATGGATATTGTGCAGTGTTAATCATCAGTATATTTCAGCTAATAGGATGATAAATGGGTAAATGAGATGGGAAAGTTCATAGCAGAAAAAGAAGTTTATCATTTCCAAACAGATGTTTACTGAAAGAAAAATAGCTGCTTTTATTCAAATAGATGACATTTTGCAGAGCTACAGATTCAAAGCTTGAAAGCAGGTGTGAATGTGTTTGATGTTTCTTAATCCAAATTGTTTATACAGTTTTAGAGCTGTACCTTTTGGCAAGTCTTTTGTAAGGCGGATGGCGTGCAGTTATTCTGCTTTTGCAACAGCTGATAGAGGAATTATGTTTCTTTATTCCTCCCTTCTCCTTGGCAAAAGATTTTAGCACAGTTCCTGTCTAGTTTTCAGTGCACTCTTTGCTCTGCTGACTCGATGCACGCTTTGTTTCCATGCTTGACATGACTGGGAGTGTGTTAAATGCACCACTAGCCCTGTCCTGAGTCCTATTACCCTGCCAGAAAGGAAACCTCAGTTCCATGGCTAAAATACTGACACCTCAGAACATTGACTTCTGAGATGCAGAGGGCAAGGTGGTGTCCAAGTCCCAGTTACTAAGAGAAGAGCCAAAGATGCTAGAGAAACTTCACTCCAGTGCAGTAGCAGTAGCAAGACTTTCACGCACTTCAGCGAGAGTGTCATCAAGGCTTCACATTTTGACTGACATTTGAGCTGATATTCTCATCCACACTCATGCAAAAAGGTTGAATTTTCCTCAAGAAAACTGAATTGAACAAATGAATAGAAGTTTATATATCATACACGTACAGTTTGTAAAAATAAAAACACATATTTAGGTGTTATATTTTTCTTTGCTCTACTGGACTTCAGAAATTATGATTCTAGTTACTAGGCTGTGTTATGCTTAATCTGTATTAAATTTACTAGTGTTACTTTGAATACAGTATTTCTGTTACTCATATCCCCTGTGAAATATATACAAGCACTGTAAAGATACAAAATCTGTTCCATTTCATTATAAACAGCAACATTTACAACATATTACACATCATTTCTGAGCCATGGGTCTTCTGCTTGCCAAAAGTATAAAAGCGTGCATCAATCTTGACTGAACATAACCATAGTATCATCAGGGGATGATGCTGAAATCATAAACAGCAAGTGCATGGCTCAAGCAGCATGTGAACGGTTGCCAATCCATTTGTGATTAAATACCAGGACCAGATTTTAGTTCAGGACTGTGTTTCTCTCTGTCATCCACCACTCCTTCCTTTCCTAGTGCAAAGAAAGTTGTTGAAGGCACAAGAAGCACCCTGAAGTACACTGCAAAGTTACCTCAGAAAAAAACGGTAAGAACGCTCATCTGAGAATGGGCAAGGATTAGTCCTAAAGTCTGAAATATAAAGTAACAGATCTCACAGTCAGTAATGAGGGGAAATTAGGCAGATGAAGAAAATGTGGCCTAAGTGCTGCACGACTGGGTTCCAAGTGGGCTAGCAGCAGCAGTGTTGCAAACATGCTTGAAAAGCATTAAGCATAACTGGCTGAGGGAAGCACTGGAGAACAGAGATTATTGGATAATTACGTTGATTTGTACCAGAAAATAGCTTGCTTGCAGAACATTTCAGTAAATCATCATTATCCATTCTGAATTTACGATTGTCAATAGTAAGGCATATATGGAGATCAGAGGGGCCAATCCGTTCATCTGAATCTTCGAAGTTAAGAAGACTGCATTATTTCAGTCCATTTATCGATGTATTTTCGTACGCGTTTTCCCTGCTGAGAAGGTTTTAACCTAGTTTTTCCACTAAAGAGAAGGAAAAAATAAACTGTCATTTACAGTAAAACCATGAAATCAGTGAGGATCTTAAAACCAGATAAGATCCATTTCCAGTCTCATACCCAACCAGGATCATTCAGCTACAAGTTCACAGCATCAGCATAGCTTGGAAAATGGTCAGCCATGGAGGTAAGCTTCCTTCTTTACTCCCTTTGCTCTTCCATTTGGCACCATGCTGTTTACCCTGTACCAGGTTCTGGAGAGCACTGGCAGTGATTTTCGTCTGAGGTGCAATCTTGACTAAATTTCTCCCTTGGTTATGATCAACTCAGGTTACCTCTGATAACTTTTAACAGCTGAATATTACTTTCTTTTTTTTTTTTTTTACCATTCTGAAGCTGCAATTCAAATTTCATCTGCTCTAGACTTAATTAAAAGCTGTGGTGGGACCCCTTTTCAGGAATTTCATTTTCTCTATTCTGTTCCGGATCTTTGCCACACCATAATACATATATGTCATTTACCTCAGATACAGAGCATATCCTTAAATTAATGAGTTCTGAAAGAATGTCATACTTACAATGATATGATTTTATTAATATTAGCTTTCTAAGAGACTATTTCTCTGTTTTCATGTCCAGCTTGGCCAAAATGTACCTAAAACATACATGGAATATGAGGTAGATTTTTCAGAAAATTACTAACTATGCTGCCACCTAGTGAATCTGTACTGTCTCTGATAATATTTTTGCTCATAAAGAGATTTACCTCCTTTTCTGAGGGCAGAAAAAGCTTTGTTTTAAGAACTCCTTCAATAAAATAAGAAATGTATGAAATGCTTTACAATTTTCTTTAAAATGTGCTTTAAGATAGATAAATACAAGTATTATAAAATGCTAGTGCGTTGAGTTTGGGCACTCTTGTCAATCATTAAATACTCTTTTCTTGTAAGATAATCATGAAGAATTCCAAAAAATCATCATCCTAACGTCTAAGATCACTGTACATGTAAGCATCTGTTTTCAGTCTTTGTGTTCTCTCTAATGGTTAAAACATCACCATTTTACCTACTGTCCTGGGTTTGTTCCTACACAACTAAAATCAATGCGCTTGCCATTTACTTTAATTGAACAGGTTTTCTTCTGTCACTGCAAGACTTAATCCATATGTTTGCCAAACTGTTTTTAATAGAAATCATCTGTCCAACAAGCTTATCAGCTCCTGTTTGCAAACACATTTTTAAGAAAGAAAGACTACTTGTATTTCATCTAAGAAAACCACACATTCAGCAGGCTTGATTTTTTTTTTTTTTATGTTGTGCTGAGTAAAATGATTATTACTGAGGAACAACAGCAGCTAATCCACAGTGAAATCAATTCTTACTAAGAGCTATTAGCATTCATTAAGGAAACCCAGGGCATAACCCCTTGTCATCTAACATTTAGCATCTTTCCCAGATAAGTGAATAATTATGTAGCACCTATGCAATCTAAGTGCCCTGCTGAAATTCTATAACTATGTCCTGAAATTCATCATCCTATACACATATTCTCTCTATACAATATCAAAATAAGCCTCGGAAAAATGTAGAGAATGGGTTGATCATAAGCCTGTATAACGCACATTTGTTTCACGGCCAATTTTCATGTTTCCAGCCTGCCTTAAGGGTTGCCTCTTGTTTGCTCTTTGTCTCCATAAAATTGTGTTCTACTTTTGCAATGAGGAGTCAGCTCCAGCAGCTGAAGCTGGAGCTGACGTGTCCTGGAAGAGTGTCACACTAGGCTGCTCCACAATCTGGTAGTCCCACCGCCCTCAGACTGCAGAGAGTCTGCATCTAGTTTCCTAGATAAATTATTGCGCACTGTTGATCTGTGTTTTTCATTTAATTAAGCACGATCAGAATTAACAAGCAATAGGGTGAGCAGGCCTAAAATGCATGGGAGGTTAGTCTAAGTTTGGATGTCATCTACCCATCTCATAATCCTAGTAGAGAGTTCAGGTGAGTAGCTGCCCAGACCAAGCTTCGTCAAAGCATATATCAGCATCGACACAAAGGGACATCTGTGGGTCACAATAAAAGCATTTTATGTTGGAGACAGATATATATTCCGTAAGTATTGTAAGACTGAGTTTAAGCATGTCTACAGCAAGTTAGCACTCAGGAACAGGGGAGTAAAAATCACCCTGAGATTTGAGACTGAAGCTTGCATAAGACTGGAAGTTACAGGAAATTTAGATTCGGAGAAGCTGTTCCAATACTTCTCACTCTCTGTATTTTATTTCCTAAATAAATTATCACCATACCAATCTAAGCACTTCCACATAACCAGAGATGTTTGTTTAGTCCTAGGGCTGTGTCATATGCAGTTAGCCCTCCTGGACCACATTCTGAGTGCTTAAAACTTTCTATTAGGGGCAGATGTTTAGGGAAGCAGACTATTTTGGGTGCTGAAGTTTCTACAGTATTTGGCAGCCCAACAGCAGCAAGGCTGCTGCAGCTCCATGTCTCCAGGGCCAACCAGCAGCACGTGTCCCCAGCAGGCATACACATGCACCAGCACACACACCCCTGGCTCCCAAGCCTCTTGCCCTGTTGACATGCGGACACAGCTCTGTGGCCTACGGCCCCACTCCAGCTGCTGGCACGTAGACCCCATACACATATGCGCAGGAAAATAATTAAGAAACAGAGCTGAATGAGAAGCCAGGAGAGACTGCACTGATGAGGCACAGGGCATGGCCAGACAATGCTGACCGGCAGCCTGCCTACATATGACTGGCCCCTTTCACCCCTTATCCTTGTATTTCCCCACCCTTGTTCCCCCCAAAACCACCCTCTTCCCTCCCTTTCCCCACCTTTGCTTCCTCCCCTAAACATCCCATATGTCTTGTACTCTGCTTTTCCCTGCATCCCATAATGAGCCCCATGCCGCCAGGCATAGCACTGCTCGGTCTGTGAGAGGCCCTGAAGAGCCTCTTCCCTTATCTCCTGTGGTGGGGGTCACCCCAGCGCACGGGGCTGATCACCTCCCTATGATGCCCCGGACGGGGTCTGCGCAGGGCACTACTGGGGTTCCCCCACCCGCCCTTCTTCCTCGGTGCTCCTTTGTGTGCGTGGAGACCAGCTCTCTGTCACACATCCGAACAGCAAATGGTTACACATCAGATGGATCACCACAGGATCCGCAACCTCTTCACGGTTACAAGACCCAACCCAAGCGGAGGAGAGGGCAAGACTGCAAAGCTGAGAATATAGAGGGGAATGGCGATGTCCTGTTCTGGTCAGTCTGTGTTTAGATCAGACAAAGATGACTGTGAAATCCCAACATAAAGAAAACCTGCTTCAGAATTAATCTTAGTGGAGAATTGCACCTCTACCTCATGAAGCCCAAAGAGCATTTGATTTTCCAGATCAGATGTAAAATGGAGATCTTAAGCACCTGTAGTCTTTAAAATACTTCGCAGTTCATTTCCGTAAGATTTGTTACTAATCATTATATTCTAGAATTTATCTTTCAACTGAAAGAGCTATTTTTTACCTCACCTCTGTTAAAAAATAGCTGTGGTATTAGGAAATGTTGAAGAAAGGCTCTTGTGAACAAGGACTGCTCTTTTCTATTCAAGGAAGGTAAAAACAGGAATAGGAGAATAAGCAATTCTTATGTAGTTTGTCAAACATTCGGGAACCTTCAGGACATAATGTAAGTTCTTCTAGACCAACCACTTTCCAGTAGGCAATTATCTGCTTTTATTTCTGGTAAATCAGTAGTAGAATGTAGTATGTAGTCCTAAGTGTAGGATTATGTGACATCTGGTGAACTAAAGAAATGGTTTATAATAATCCCATATAGTATGACATTCATTTCCTACTTCAGAGAGAAACACCCTTGCACTTCGAAAAGCTATTAATTAGCAGCAATAGCCAAGCAGAAAGTGTAAGCTACTTGACATACACTGATATCTCAATTCACTATGGGTTACTTCAGAATGCATCCACAGCAATGTTACTTTATTAATAGTAATGTGTTATACAGATATTTTCCATGAGATGCAGTTTTGCAGGTACATAACTCCTAAGGACATTGGGCACCTGGTCACATAATCACTGTTTTCTTGAAATGTACCTAGTAATATATATACTGATCTTGCTCCAACAGAATCAAGCCACACAGCTACACAAAGTTGGTTGTCTTTTTTAATCTTCTGAAAATATGATCAAAATTGTATTTTAAAAGTAAGAAGAGTGCTAGCTGTTCTAGAGAGGCATGATACGCAGGTCCACCTCCAGAATCAACACCTGGGCAACATTTAGTGGCCCAATAACAGTAACAGGCGATTACTTGAGATACTGCAAGTATGAAGTCCTGGAGGAAGATGAGTCTTGTCTGGGTGAAATATTTGGATTGGCGGTGGTGAAGTTTCGGTGAGGATTTGATGGAGATTCCAGTATAGTAGAGCAATATGCTTGACACCTGAAGATGCCAGTCATAACTACCTAATCATGTAATTTAGGTGACATTTGCACAGATCCAGATGTTCCTCTAGAGGAATGAAAGGAGACAACAGTCAATCATGTGAGATCACTTTCACAGTCACTCAAACCTCACAGAATCCTTTCTGCACTAAAATGCACAGAGTTGGCTAAAAAGCAGGCAAACCGAGGCAGAAAGAATGCCAAACCATATTACAGTTTCTAAACAGTCCTGCCAGGATCCCTAAAAGCAACTTTTGCCAGGACTACCTGTTAATGCAGATCCAATGCTACTGTTGTGAGATAAAGAAAATGGAGAAGGTCTTTGGGCCATACACATCAGGGAGATATCACTGCAAGTTTTCTCCCTGATTACACTTGAGCAATGAAAAGCCATGGCAGAAATCAGCTTTGGTATAGCAGCTCAGATGTGGTATTATCTAAGTGAAATTTCTGGGTGGGAGGATATGTGGTTAGCAAAACTTACATCTTACATGAGTAAGAGGTGTTCAGTGCCACATCAGATGGAGCCACATAAGGCAGGGGAACTGTTTCAAAGGAAAAAATGGGGAGCATTACATGTTTTCTAGAAGGTTCTCAGACTATTCACAATTTGCACAAATTACATTTCACCCTTGCCTAACCATGTACCTTTCTGTCCAATCTCCTTGGACATTGCACACAGCCAGCAACATGGCCATGTTTCCTCTTTGCTCTTCTCTTGCTTATCCTTAAGAATCCTCTGCCACTTCTTGCTATCTGCTCATCAAATGTTCTTGCTTTTACACTCTTCTCCTATTATTTGCCAGATACTGGAAGCCAAGGGTCATGTTATCACAAAGGATAGGCGGTGAGGTGGGACAGAGAAGTGTTCAGCAGCTGCATTTTTATACCCCTGCAGGCAGTCCTTATGTCAGAAGAGACGTCACTGATCAGGAATCAGAACAGATGCCTATTTCGAAAGTCCTAAAAGGAGCACAGCAAGGTATGCGCTGACAAAATTCACCAGAATGGTCCCACCTGATGTCCTTTGGGGATAAAAGGCCAGAGCTACCTATTCTGAAAAGAAAAACATAGCGACTCTCCTTCTGATGCCAGAGCTGCAACAGAGTACTTTTATGCATAAAGTTCCATTTTGTACCCACCGCGGGTATGCACAAAGTTTGCAGTGATATGGATGGTGTTACAACTTTTGAAAATCACAGAGGGTGCAATGACCTGAGCCTGTCATCTTACCAATGTCCTATTATTTTTGTGTGTTTATTCATTCAGTAAGTAGAACACCAGAAGTGCTTGGTTTGTATGATAAACCACCACCTTCCACATATGCACAAAGCCATGCAGTTGCCCTGAAATGCTATGCTTAGGACTTTATGCAGCCTTAAAAACTATATTATTATAGTATACTACAAAGACTATACGCCATACTATGTCACAGAGCTTTACAATGTAGTTTATAACTTTCTATGTGGTCTTAAAAGTTTTGAGATAAATACAGTAACTAACATAACTCAAAATCTGTACTGTACTTAAGGCAGACAGGAAGAAGTCACTGTTCTGAATACAGAACAACCCTACACCAGCTCCTCATGAGCATGAGAAAGTGTACAAGAAGAAATAAATGTTTTATGTGTGGTGGCCTGGTTAGGTACAGAAAATCTGCAAATGCACAGGCAAGATTGATCACTCCCCTGATATAAGCATTATTTCAGGTATGAGTAAAAAAGACCCAGTGTCTATTACAGAAAGTAAAACAAAGTATTTACAACAAAAACAAATCTGACCAGTCAAAAAGAAAGATTCCCATCCCAAAAAGGAGTTCCATCCAGAAATCTGGCAGACCAAGGATTCTCATCTGTAGCCTTCTCATTGCATGACACAGAGGCTCTGGTTTTTAGCTGACCATTACGAGACTCCATGCTGACCCTGGAATCACATCCATATTGCTGTATCTTAGTACTCTTCTCCAAACCGCAAGCAGGCAGAAGTGTCTGACAAATACTGCCTAGTCCAGCCCCACATAATAATAAACAAAGAGCAATAAAGCTGGAGGGCCACTTTTTTTCTTTTGATTCTTGGAAGACTGTATTGGACTTTCCCTTGTGGTTCCAAGTTGCAGGAGAGACACAACTTGGTTAAGCGAACACTGTAGGTGACAGCTTTGTAAAGGCCGTTGCTATGAAGTTTGTTCAAAAGAACAAATGACAACCTCTTCTCAGAAGACAAGGAGACCAGTGGGGTATTGCTGTATATAAGCTGTGCTACTTGTCCGTGTGACATACCCTCAAATTTAGAGTGCTTTCAGCTGCAGAAAGAGCTTTCCACCAGGAGCTGATATCTAGCCAGCCCTGGCACAGTAGTGGCCACATGGAGAAACCAACCAGCCAGTCATGTGAGGACACAAGGCTGGAATATTGCCAAAATGGCAGGCACTGCAACTGAACGTCAAGTGCATATGAACTTAATGTGCTGTGAAGTTGATATTCCTACAGACAAAGGTCACAGAATCTGTACTTCTGTGCCAGATGCTGAGAAATGGGTGTTATGAGCAGTGAACAGAATCAGAGCTTGGTGCAACCAAGCAGACTGCTCCAAACCTGTTTAAGATGATCTAATTCCAGACTACCATGGCCCTCCCCTCCCTGCATCAGCTCTACCACTCATACAACTATATGCTAAGCTCATTCAAGAAGGGAATGTTTTTAAAAATCGCTTTCGTGTACTTTCGTTTTCAGCTGCATCAAGTGCCTGAAAAGATTCGTGACATGCTTACAAGAGAATTAATGCTGTCATAAGGGAGGGAGTAGGAACACACACCAGGGGCAGGAGGAATTAAAACATCCACACATTGATCAGCTTAGGCTACCATAGGTCCCATTGCTTGAATAGCCTCATGTTAATGTGCCCTGGAAAGAAAGTTGGGAGTTCTATTTATCAATTTTATTTTTCTCCATAATATATTAATTTGGAAAAAAAAAAAAATTGCAAGTTGCTTGCAGCTATTGACCAATGATGGTACAGTTTACTTAAGAAAGGATTGTGGTCACTGCTGTTAGTCTTCATAAATTTGTCAAGTGGAAAAAACGTCCTTTGAGACCATCACCACAGTATAAAAGCCATATAAACTTAACAGTGCCACAAAATTAGAGATTCAAATTATCAAAAAGATTTTTACAAGTATACTGAGCAGAAAGCTTATAAGCACTGAATCCAGTAGCTTGGGCTTTGTTTTTTAATAAAAAGATTTTCTTCTTGATATGTGTTACAATTTTCATTGCTCCTCCTGTTGTAACCAATTGTAAAGTTGATTGTACTCTATGAGATCAAAGGTCTACAATACTAACTTCTGCTCTGCCCAGAAGAATTAAACTTCATGGGTTAAAGTGAAACAACAAAAATTGCTAAAAAATGTCATAGCTGATATGTTAAAAAGTAGAAATTGTTTCCAATATGTGACATCAGAGGATATATGTTAATGCTTAATATTTTATAACTGTTTTTTTAGAGTTTGAATGAGATTTTGGTAAGAAATGAAGGCTGCAAAGCCTGATAATAAACTCAGAGGAATGATAAATTTTCTGTGAAACCAGGTGGTAAATTTAGAAACCTGTTTGTAATAAAATGTCTATAAACGTGGCATGGTTGTGGTTGCCACCGGCAAACTAAAGTGTTTTACAAAGACAAAGAAAAGAATAAACTTTTGGTTTAAAGACCTACCCTTCGGATATCTCCAGACTGGTTGAGTTTGAATTGAGAGAGTATGCTATATGCAAGCTGAAACATCAAGGCTTACAACAACTTATCATGTGACTATTTTTACTTTAATTTTAATAATAAGTTCCGTAATACGCATGTGTTGAGAGGGCTAACAAGAACATTAACTACACTACCAGCAGGAAAAGTAAAGGAAAAAAAAAGAGAGATTTGTAAGCAATTTAGAACGTTGCCAACTTAGGCATTTTGTCATGGAAATGGAAAAGGCACATCTTAAATACCAAGACTATCATCCTGCTAAATTTCAGATCATCTTTTAATGTCTACTTCTTTGGAAGTCCATTTTCTGAGGTAGCCCTCAGGGTTTTACAAAGTTATACATACATATTTTTTACTTGAAATAAATTTTAACGTAAAGACTATTTGAGGATAGACATTGTACACATACTGTTTTTTTTCCAGGTATAGGTTTGTGAAATGTTAATTAAATATGCTATCCTTAGGTTGAAGGTGAATCACAAATTCTGAGAAACTAGTAACTCAAAGCTATAAAAGCCCAGGGAAATCTGAGCAAGTAACAACAAATTGTTTTGAGCAAAGTTGATGTTTTAGTATGCATATAAATAAATAAATGAATAATAGCAACCCACTGAGATTATAGCAAAAACAGTTAATGCATAATTTTGCATGGGATTAGGAAAATGTCAGTCATAGAAAGGATAACTGGCAAGTATCCTGCATTCAAAGCTTTATCAAGCTGACAGATGGCTTAGTTAACATTTTCTTTTACCAGTCTACTGGACCAGTTCCCATGACCCACCAGTAGTATGTTATGAATAAATGTAACTAAAACTGTTGCTTCAGATACAGCTTTACCTGTAACTACTGATAAAACTACTGCATAAAACTAATCTCCATTCTTTCGAGCAACAGCTTATACTCCTTTTATTGGAGGAGCATAACTTAAGAGAAAAGCTCTTATCTGGCAATATTTAATGCATTGGTACTTTAAAAGTTAGATATTCTCTCCCTACTCACCTGGCAGGTTAACTATCAGGGCAACCCCTCAGATACACTTGATGCTACTGAAAGACTAGATTTGATCTGATGCAGACTATACTAGTATGCAATGACCTTTTCAAAGAAAAGTAAGGGAGAAAGTCTATCCCCACAGAAATGCTTCTTTCAATTGCCATGATTTCACACCGAGATGAACTGCTTCACTATCACTACAAGGTGTTACACACTTAACTCCTAGACAAAGTATTGTGGCATAAAATCCCTAGCTGAGATAACTATCCAGGTTTCCTATACAGTGAACAAACCATGCTAGGTACCAAATGGTGAAAGCTCCATAGACTGCTCTCCACAAGCTTAAAGCTAGCTTTGTATTGCTTGCTCCTGACCAAACTGGGATAGCTGGCCAGAACATCCCCTGCAGCAGTGTATCTATTCCTGGCCCGGAGTCTGTCTTATGGTGGAGGTGCCCCTTCTCTTCTCTTCCTCCACATCAATGACATCTAAATGTATTTCTCTAGAGGTGTCTCGAGGTCTTTGGCAAGCGTCTGCCAAGACAGAATCGGAGCCATAGAGAACATGCTTTCATGCCAAGGTTGCACCTATAGGCAAAACTAATGCTCCTTTTATCCTTATCAGCTACATTGCATGGTCACTACCTGCTCAGACCCACTGCCTCTCCCACCTCGTAGCAGAAACCAGCTTGGCCATTTGTGAGCAGATGCTGAGCCTGCAGTCAGGCTGCACGAGCCTGTAGGCCAGGAAATGTGAAGAGCCAAAACGGTTCCACATGGTGCATGAGGCATGTCCATAGGGACTTCCTAAACAGAGCAATGTAGACATAGTCTTATCTGTGCCATGGAGACCGCACGGTGTTACTTCAGTGTTGTCACACTAGAATCCAAATTCTCAGCTGTAATAAAAAATATCCCATAATAACAATATTTTATTGAGTAAGAACAGTTTGTCTACACACAGTACATGAGCTAGCACAACCCTTCCAGTCCTTTGCTTTCCTCTCTAATACAACTTTGTCTGAAACCTGGAAACCATAGCATTCAACAAGAGCTGAATATAAAGTATTTTTGCTAATTGACAGTGACAGTAACACGGAAAATTTCACCAGAGCAATTACACATTCTATTTTAAACAATATTTGTAATGTAAAGGGTGGTTTTCTGACAGGAGAGGATCCAGCAGGTAGGTAGAAGAAGCTAGTTTATTTTCTTGCGCAGAAATCTGTGGAACCCAGCACTTTATTATTGCTGTCACTTTCAAAAGACGTAAGGGCGGCTTTCAAACACACCATATCAGAACTGGAGGAAAACAGCTAGCAGGAATTCACTATCAATAAAAACTGCAATAAAAAAACTGTTTTGTTACCACCTGCTTATATTGAATACGGATGTTAGCTCCAGCAGTGTTCCGTGCTACTTCTTATTATGCTGAAATTCTATACAATTTGATCACTGCTTGGTCAAAACTAACAATACATTAAGACATGTTTGGCACAAATGAGGACGTTAACGTTCTTGGCTATACCACAATTATTTTTAAAAGTTCTGTTCTGCATTGCTCTCATAGTTTTTGAATATTTTGAGCGGCTCTTCTAGTTCCTGTTGTTCCCAGCCACTAGCATTTTGTTTGTGCTATTTCAGCCCATGTACTAGGGCCAAATTCCACATTCCTACTCACCCCAAAATTCTTTGACTTCAGTTCTTTTACTTTATCCTTCCAAATAGAGAATGATAGCCAGCTATTTCCAGGATTTTAAAGTACTACAGAATTAGCAGTGGCTTGCTTTCAGAATTCACCACCCTATCAGGGACTTACATTACAGAAAACTGATGAAAAGCTGTTAATCTCTTTGGAGTAGTCTGATGTAATTCTTTAGTGTCAAGATCCTAAGAGTCAAAGTCAGGAATGTAGCTAATTATTTCCTCTCAGTAAAACTGGATTTGTACAGCTTTGCAAAACATAATAGAGAATATACCTCATATCTACTAGCATTTATAAAAATGATAGATTATATGTGATAGAAATATTGCTGTATGGTAGCATTTGAAACTTCATTTAGCAATCAATCACTGTGCTATGCTTTGATTGCCTTAATTACACTTTTTAATTACATAAGTAAGAACAGTCAGCATTGATTATTTTAAGCCCTTTAAGATATAGCTGAGTTGTAGATATTTCATAAAATTTAAGGTTGGAAGGATATATTCAAACATCTAATTTTAAGATTATTGGCAAGTAAGAACACGCACTTCCTTTAGTTGACATAGGACAAGGCAATGCAAAAGACAAAGCAATCCTAATGTTGCTAGATTTTCCATGTACAAAGAAGAAGCTACAAATAATTGTCATGACCTGGCTGGAGACTGCTTGTGCAGCTGTGCTTTCCCCACCAACTCCCTGCTCTGTGCCAGCCAGAAGGACAAAGGCGCTGCTTAACTCTCCAGCCCAGGACCCCAGAGCACAGGCTGGAGGGCAAACCACGGCACCGGCGGGTCATGGCAAATGAAGAGCAGCCCACCTCCATTTCCTGCAGAGAGGCTCACCCTTTGTACAGCCACAGAGAACCTGTCCTGTGCTTGCCCTAGACACAGCCTTACACAGTGCTGGACTGACACACCTATGATGGGTCATCTGATCTCCAGCACTACAGCACCCCACACTGTGGCAGGAGGAGGACTCAAGATTTTGAGGATGTTGTTAAAGATCCTAAACCTCCAACTACATTTAGGCAAGAAATGAAAAAAGAAACATCTGTCTGTACTTACAAGGAATACAAAATTTGCAAGTGTAATGTGAGAAATTCCAAATACCAGCAGACTTAAAGAATTCAGGTTGCCTAGTAATGCTGATTTCCACCTCCTCCCTTCACTTATTGTTAAAGACTATCTCATCCACATCAAAATCGTAATGAAACCTGTGTGCCCACCTTTAGCATATCAGTACAGAGTCCAACAGCTTAGGTTAAACTAACAAAGAGGAATTAAACCCTAACTTCAGTTCAAGTGGCCAACGGTCATGAACACATTGTCTTCCATTGACTGTCCAAGACTGGAGCGTAATGAGCTCCCAAGCTGCAGTAAAGCACAGCTGAAGCATTGAATTCCACTTCTGCTGCAAATACGTAAATGTCGCCCCAGTGACTCACATCAGGCCTAAAGACTGAATTTGTCCTGCATTGAACTTGAATCTGATGAACGCTCGGTTTTCACAAGACTGAGCCTGAGCAAACAGCAGCAGCAATGTCACCCTCAGAAAAGCAGAGACACCATGATACCAGCCATTGCCCAGGACTGCAGGAGCAACCAGGAATGGATGAGATGAGATTAAACGTCCAGAGGATCCCAGAAGCAAAGCAGGCCCTAACCTGTGGGAAGCCCAGCTTTTCCTCTTTCCACCCTTACCAGACATTCTCACTGATATGATTTGTAAGAGCTGCTGCAAATATGGAGATCTAGGTGACCCCACATATGATCAAGACTCACCCACTTGGCATGAAAAGCTTTGGTCATTCATTGCAAAAGCAGCTGTGGTGATTTAGGGCGTCATGCCTACTGTGCCAACAATTACCTACTGCATAGCAAAACTGATATATGGGAGAACTGAAACAGCTTGGGTTTAACATCTTTCCTGCCAAGAGACAATAAGCAGCTGGAGGTAATGCTTCACATCAGGGCAGCTCCTTCCCAAATGACTGTTTGTCTACCTCCTTATTTAAATCAGGCAGTAGTTCGATAGATAGTTTAAGCCAACACTACTAGCGAAATGAAGAAATCTTCACACATAACCCCCTGCTAGCTCACTGCCATCTTTGTGTCATCGCCTCCCTTTCATCAGTACAAGTGTTTGTGTGACTACAATGAACCAGACAGGGGACCAGACCTGACAGAAAACTAACCAAATTCTCAGTTTTCAGTTGTGTTGGTCCCTTGACAGGGCTCCTAGGGCCACAGAGCGCTTGTACCGGCAGGAGGGATGGGGACGGTGGGGAGCAGGAGAATGCCAAGGTAGCAGGGGGATGGGGATGGTGCCTTTCAGTGGCAGTGGCTTGGTTCTCAACAGCACCACAATGCCCAATACCTCAGCTGAGCAACAGAGCATACAGCAGGGAGCCACCAGGCAAAGGGACTGTGGAGGACTTGCGCTTTAATCCAACAGTGAGAAAAGGGAAGAAGAGATTTATTTTTTAATTATTACATGAATTAGCATAAAGTCTTGGATCAAAAAACACGTTCATCTTTGAAAGCTTTTTGACTCTACACTAAGCATTGTTTCCGCATCACAGTCTCTCTCAGAAGGGTCCAATTTTCAGTACTCACCTGGGCTGTATTTGACAGCTACTTCAGTAACATCTTACACTATATCCCTGAATAGTAATATACCTAGTAACAGACACAGTGAAACATAGCAGTAACAAATCCCAGACAGTTTACTTACTTACAAAAAGTCAATACAGTAATTTTAATGAGATCTTGGGTGTTCCAGGAAATGGTTTTTCTGCTCTTTCATTTGAATAGGAAAACAAAGTAATTTTAATATGTTTTGTTGCATTCTGATCACAAATGTTATGATTGTATGGCGTCCTTAAATATGCATTTGATCCTGCATACCTACTTTTATACTACTGCATCTATATAAGCTTATTAATGTATCTTTCTGGCAATGAAATGCACTGGCTCTGTGTAAGTTGTCTGCACTCTCTTTTGTTATGATCCTAAGGATAACGCAAATGGAAAAAACAATGACTAGGAATATCAATACAATATTATTGTTGTATGTTTAGGGAAGGAAAAATGATTTCAGAACAGAATTTTCCTGATTTCTGACAGAGAAAAATGAAATACAGCTGAACACGGCAACACTTACCTTATGTCACAGAAGCTGCCCTGTGCTGTTTGCTGGATAGAAAAGTGCCTGGTAGTTGGAGCAGAATGTTTTTTCCTATTCTGTCTTTTTTCTAATTCCTGTTTTTGTTAAAGCCAGCCAATGTGACAAAGACTTTGGATAAAAAAATAAAACAGAAGATCTTGGTATACTACTTCTCTGTGACTGCTGAGCCATGTGACCATGGCCAGTTTAGGGATCACAGTAAGCAGCCAATCAAACTTTGTACAAATTCAGTAAAAGCTTTTTCTCCATATTAATACCACAGCTGAAAAAGAAGTCTGCTTTGTAATCAATTATACAGACATGAAGAGAAGAAATAAAGGAACATTAATCATTTTTAAAACAGGAAATGTGAAACCTACTCATCTAAATATTGATATGCCAGTATATCAGCTAACATTGCAATACTTCGTATTTTATATTTTCAAGATCAAAGTATGTTTTTTGTATTTGGCCAGTGTGTATAACTAAATACATATAACTCGTAATGTGTGGTGCTGTTTGGGATATGCATTTGCTTAAAATTATTAGCATTTTAACAGTGAAATGATGTTTTGACATTAACACTCTACTTAAGACACATTCAGAAGAATTTCACACCTCTTTTGGTGTTGTATTGCTTCAGTCTGACTGCCTGCAATGCAAACAAGACCTACACTCAGAAAAGACTTATTTATAAAATGTGTAGGTTTAAGATGCACAGAGTGAGTGAAACAAAGGCAAGTCATTGAACCCTTACTTTTCCCCACATACACTGTAAACAACTGAGAATGAATCACAAAGCTGATTTCTTTGAGCTATTTTGAAAACCAAGTTTAACTTCATTGGCTCACCCTACAAGCATAACACGAACGTTACAGGGCTGTTCTGAACGCACTGTTTCTACCAGTCCCCAGCTTGGAGTGAGGTGTTGGCTTTCCCTTGAGACTCCCACCCCTGGAGCCTCTCCTGGAGAAGGCTTGAGAGGTGGGGTCAGGCCTTTTCCGACACCCTCTCCCCTCCCAAAAGCCTACCCCACTCCATTCTGCAATGCGGACTGCCTGAAGGTGTAAAGGCATACTCCCAAATCCCTGCTCAACCTAACCTGATGCAGGAATTTGAAAGTATGTGTTCTATGTGCTAACTAAGGGGCCTCAGGACAACCCGAAGTGAATCTCTCGAACTGAGGAGCTCCACCTTACATAAATAATTCAGAGGTCCTGAAAAGCATAGATCTCAGCTATTAACTGGAGCATGGGCTAACTGACTGACTGACAGCTAGTCTAAAGACACAGTCTCGGTATATCCTTAGACTGGGAAATTTAAACCATTGTCACTAGAACAAATGCTTATACATATATAGGTCCTTATGTGTGTGGGGGGGTTAATTTGTTTTTTTGTTTGTTTGTTTGGTTGGTTTTTGAGGCATCATAAATTATCCGTAGCTGAAAAAGGGACAACAAGCAGGATGAAACAGTCCTCTGAAGAGGCCTTGCGAATTCTTTTACTTATATCCTGGTTACACTGTCACAACCAAAACAGCAATGGGAGATTACAGATGTTCAAACCTCCCAGGTCCTTCTTTCCATCTTGCAGATAGAGATAACTGATTATCTTCCCACTGGTGGTTTCAGCTAAAGTTCTTGTTTCAGACATGGAGTGTTTACATGGCTCCTTCAACTGGATGTGACGAGACAGTAACACACAGGCAGCGGGCAGTAATGACTGGTTTGGTGTGGTAGTACTGTTAACTGTAAGGGCTACAACCTGAAGAATTGGCCTGTGTATGCCCTAAATATCAATTAACCAAATAAATGTAATGCATTACTTAGTTCATCCTTTAGAACACCCTGCCCACAAAGAGTTTGCGCCAATGGGTGCCAAACTAGTTAAATGCTGCTTCTGGCGTGTAAAATAGGCCTATGAGACAGCTTGTTTTATTTTTACCATCTAGCTCAGTCATACCCAACTCACCTGGCTTAATATGCTGACACAATTCCTTGACACAAGCCTATGACTGACTGGATCAGTCATTAGGACTTAACAGTAGAAACCAAACCAAAAAAAAAGTGCATCGCGAAATGTGTTAAAACCCAGTTATTCATCATTGTCTCCGTGTTCATAAGACAGATAAACTGGAGGAGGAGTGCTGTCAGCAGTTAGTAATCATATAATTCAGCAATCCCCAATTATGCTAAAATAGCAAACCAGAGGTACCGGGAGGCAAAGTGTACGGCTCAGCGCCGCAACTCTGCTCTCAGGCTCGGCGACTCCTAAAAGAAATCAGTAAAACGGGGGCAGAAGGCAGCTTGTGGGGGCTCTCAAGACATTTTCGCACATTGCTTGCTGCCCTCCGATGCGGGGCGAGGGGCGCGGCCGTGCCCGAGCGCCCTAAGACCTCCCCAAGCCCCACGGTCAGGGGTGTCATGGGGTGCCCAGACAGCCAGCAGCCCCCGGGGAGCTCTGCGGGGTCCCCCACCAGATCCTGCCCTCCCTGCCGTCCCACTGTGCTCGACAGCCAAGAGGCCCCAAACAGTGACCCTCCTGCCCCCGACAGGCAAACAAAAACCAGAGGTGCCTGCACCTGACTTATTCAAACCTATTCTCCTGTGCTTTAAACACATTCACTTACTTTACTCTTTCACAGTGCTGACTTGGAAGAGCTGTGGGCATCCTATTAATTCACAGAGTGTAGCAATCTTCAGTTTTCCCAGTTATGTACTGGTCACCTCTAAGGGACCTCCGGACAGGTTGTCACCGACCAGCTTACACCGATCGTGTGTAGTCACCTGTCTTTATTGTTGTTTGTTCAGTTTCAGGGGTTTCTTGTACGTCTTAACTGTATCATTCATGCCTTCTCTACCTTCAGATTCATCCAACTGATCGAATGCCAGGAGAACTCAAAAACTTTGTTAAGGTTCTCATTTCATTGCTGCCTGGTAAACATTTCTGGATCGAGCTAGTAGCTCTTGTTAAGATCAGTTGGCTAGCTCAGAAATGTGGCCATGCCGGATGACTAGTGGAGACCCTTCTCAGTGAAACATCGAATCCTGAATTTTGGCATGATGGAAACACTGTGTGATAAAATCTTGCATTGATGTAAGACTTGTTCAAAAGAGATGTGCAACTGCTTGTTGCTGTGAATCTGGAAATATAGTGCAAGTAAGGAGTTCCTGAGGGACGAAGCCTGCATATTTTTTCCACTTTAAAAATGTATGTCGGCTGTATGGGTGCATTGCTTCACTGTTTAAAGATGGCTGAAAAATCTCACTCTGAGTGCAGGGTATAACACAGAATAAGAACAAGTAAAGCATGTGAACATAGTTCAAGTGATATGTTTTATAACATCTCGTGTGTATTGAATGCAGAAGTGCTGTGCAGATTGCTGAGAAACCATGCGCACCTCATGCCCATGGGAGCCCCAGCTCACATTATGGTTCAGCTACATGGACTTATTTAAGGATATGCATCATTTTCTGGATGTGACTGTGACCGACCAAACCCCTGCGGGCAGAACATGCCTCTCTGAATAACCCCCTGCGATGGGAGCAGCTTGGTGCAGATGGGTGAGGGCAATGTGCCCATGAAGCTCTGGGAATGAGGCAAGCTGTGGCTGCAAAGCAGCTGTCTGTATCCCAACACAAAAGGGATCGGCCAGTGGCCTTGGTTTTAGACGGACAACTAGCGAGAGTGGAATGGGTCAGCTGGCGCTGGAGGTGTCCCTCCCTCAGTTCGTTGCAGGAGGCTGAATGTGTCCCTGGGCTGGAGCAGCACGGAGAGCAGGAGTGAATGGGCCATTCGGCACAACCCAGAGTACAAAAAGTGAACAACTAGCAACAGGATTTTGAGGAGAGCAAACAGTTTGAGCTGGCTTCAGCCCACATGCTCCTTCCCAGCAACTGGGGACAGCCAGTGCTGCAACAGCGAGCACACAGACTGGCAGTGGGAATCATGTTTGTACCGTGATCCCACTGTGCGGGGCAACTGCTATATTGTGCTTGCATAGTGATTTCAGTACACTGCTCTATCACTTCTCTAAATCACAATCCCGTGTGACATCAGGTATTTTCCAAAATGTAAATCTGATCTTAAACATAATGCCCTCCACTCCTGGAATATCTGAAAGAGCCTGGTCAGAGAGCTGGGACAGCTACTGCACTGCCTAAAGGGATTTCTGTATCCACCCTTTAGGAACAAAAGACAGCAGCTTTGTCAAACATTAGCACCTTTGAGGTTTGCCAGCTGAAATATTGGTAATGCTGCCAACCCTTTCTGACCAGAATAGTTCTGGTAAACATTATTTTCAGCTAACCTTAACTATTTTTCGGTAAGGTCATTATCACTGACTGCTGGTTCAGCTCTCTCAACTGGTTTATGATTCTAAATCAAGAGCAGAGGAGTAATTAATGGGGTCAGCCTCCTTATTATGAGTATTCTATGTCTATTCTAAGCACGAATTTTATGCACCAGGATGGGCATTGAACGGGATGCAAGAAGCAGAGCCAGTATAATTCAAGCAAAATTGTTTGAGGGAATGGAGATGGGTATATTTCTCTCTTTTGGGGGAGACATGGAGTAGTTGCTACTCACAATTTGGGATGCTGGCCTACCTTTACAGATCAATGCTCCATTAAGATAGAAACCTCACTGCTAAGAAACCTCATTGCAATAATGTATTGTATACCTACATACCTTCCAGACGAATCCAGGGATATGGTTCCACCATTTATTTTCACCCAACTGCTCAGGGAGTTGGTTAAAGGGACTGACGCATCCAAAACCCACCATATAAAAATATGGGAGTTTTCAGCTTAGCCTGTACTGCTGACTGCCTGAGCACACAGGTAGCTGTGAAGAAGGGGCTGGATGATGATAGCTGTGATTTACACTGCTGTGAAATCGCGCTGCAGGGCTTAAGTGTCACAGGTTTCTGCACTGGTCAGTGACAGGAGGTGGAGTCGTTTGCTAAGCACACAAACAGTGCCATGATCACAAGTACTGGTGGTCCTGGTGAGAAATCCATACTTCTGTTCAGAGGAAAAAGAAAAGTCAGTGTGATTTCACTTACAAGAAGAAATTACTTTTTTTCTTCAGTTTTCTGAAGCAGTTCCTGTGTCATACTGAAGACCTTCAGCCTGATTTTTTTTTCCTGTGATACATGAGATTTCGTTTTTGTGGTTCATGAATTTTTAACCTTTACTTGATTTTTTCCTGTTCTCAATATCCATTAACCTTACATTTATAATTTGGTACAGTTTTTTTTAAAGTTGAATAAAAGGGGTTTGATGTTATAGTGGCTTAATTTCCAGAAGTTGCGTTCATAAAAAATAAAAGATTTTTCTTTTATAGCTAAATGGCTTGTGCACTGTTGTCAGCAATAGCAAGGACAGGGTCTCATCTGTATGAGTATTAAATCACCTTAAAACAAGCCAAATTAACTTTCTTTTATTGCTTTCAAACTGCCAAATCACTTGTACATCTCTAACAGAGAGAACTTGGTAATTGGATTGAATCTTGCTGCTGATGTGTCACAACTCATTTCTCCAGTAGTACTGTAGATGAAATTATTTTTAAAGTTCACATAGTAAAAACTTGGATACTAGAAACTTCATATCTAATCAGAAGCAAATACATTAAGGAAAGAATTGGTTTTTTTGATGATATTCCTCAGAGCTAATTCCTGCAGCAGCGGAATTGTCAGTTCAGTAGACAGACAAGTCCAGTAGCCTTCATATTCCCCTTAACTCTGGTCAAGGTTTAGAAGGGCTGCCTGGCTTTTTCCCCTTTATCTATATCTGAGTTATGGTTGTGCATGTTCTCTTCCTAGATCTTCTCAAATAACCCTACTGTTAGTTGATACAAGTTTTCTCTTGTGTCTGCTATATGTTTGTTTGTCTGCTGATCTTGCAACTGCCTGTGCCTTACTCTACAGTAGCAAAGAGATGGGAACTGAAATGTGCACTTTGAGATTCACTCCTGCATTAGTATTTGAATTTTCTTTCCCTCCCCTCACATTGCTTCATTCAGCCATTTCTGTGAGCATTCAGCGGGATGCTTTTGCTAGTGCGTACCTGATAAACATCAGCAAGAAGTTGTTGTCATTTTCTTTCTTGAGGAGGGTAGCAGAGGTGTTCTGCTAGAGTACTTCCCTTTATATTGTACGGGTTGGTGGCTAAGTGATGTCCTGCTGATAACTTTTTCATGATGACACATCTCTGTATCCAAGACGACACATTCTGTCTTCTATAAAGTAGCTTGGATATATTTTTAATTATTTTAAAAATAGTTTGGGAGTAAGCAGGAGGAAAATAGTAAGTCTCCATAATGCATACAAAGATAAAAGTGAATTGCGATAGCATTCAAAAATGCACACAGGTAACACCTTAGTTAAATCTACGGTATGCATCAATTCCTAATCTTCACACTTGCAATGTTGAGACCCGGCCCTGTACAAAACGTGCCACACACGCCACATAGATGTATAAATGTGCACACATCACATTCCTCGCTCTTGTACTAAAATGTACTAAAACCCTAATTCTGACCTCTCTGACGGGCACGTAGAGGTCTGTTAAAGGCTGATGTATCTGTAAGTCTACAACGCCACAGACTTTCTCACAAGTCAATGTGTAAAGTAGATATAATAACTCACTTTTCCAGCCTAAAATGTTTTGACATATAAGTTTATTTGTTTAGAAGTGTCACTTCACAGCGATGATGACACATTATACCTTCTAGTGAAACAAGCTGCATGGCAAATGAGCACACGCGCAGTATGGAACTGCTGCCAGCACACGTGTGCGGGTCAGGAACCTCCTCTCTCTTAGCCATTTAGAAAATAAAAACAGCAGGCACCTATACCACAGGTAGGTCTTCAGTTTTAAGTTAATTAACCAGAGCGGGCTAAGTCCTATTAGTGGACATTCACCCTAGGTGTTTGAAGGAGTGGGTCCCAGGGGTTGGCTGTATTTATTAGCAGGCAGGGATCGCTCACACTTAGGACTGTTCTGAATTTGACTTCAGGTCATGCTGTAAATTGCTGACACACTGCCTTTAAAATGTTTCCATTGTTGTTTCTTGTTTTACTCTGACTTGTAAGAGATGATTGAAGAATACAAACATTCTTGTGTTTTACAGAGAGCCCTACACTGGATTGCCTTCTGATGTTACTGTAATAAGTAGAATTATTAATAAAGACAAATATCAGCATTCACGCTCAATCTTTTTGGTTCCCTCCATAATGCTGCTAGAAGACGGGTGTGTTCTTTTCCTAGCTCCTTTATCTAGAGTATTTGCAAGTAAGTGAAAGCACTTTTGAGAAGCATTTCAAAGCCTTTGTGTAGTGACCCTTAATATATGTCATGTTTTTTTTAGAAGAGCCTCTAAACTGTCATCACTTTCCTCCCCCTAAAGTGTACAACCTGCATTTCCATGTGCAAATGCACATTTTGCTGTCGAGTTAGCCACAGCAATGAAAGCGCACATTGTTTTGCATGCCTGTAGTTTGCTTGATGCTTTTTGAAAAGTTGGTATCTGCATGTCTGCTTTAGCATGACTGTTCCAGGAGGCAAGTCTTCTATCAGGATGAAGCAGTGACCTTCCCACCATTTTAATGTATCTCTCTGCTTTTACACTGCTTGGTTGATAAGGCAAGTATCTTTCTACTTTGCATTAGGTTTTATCTTTCAAGTTTTTTGAGCCTTTTTTTTTTTTTTTGTCCCACCCTTTGCAAGGAAGTAAAAAGTGTGACAGAAAGGTGTGATTTTTAATTTACACCAGAGTTCTCAGCAAATAATGACTTTTCACACCCTGTTATTGCTGCTTAGCCTGGGGGAGGAGTTATATGGCTACTGTTGTCATATCAAATTAAACCCCCTCATGTAATTCAGAGATATTCCTCTTAAACTTAACCCTTTTAAGTTGCTGAAGTGTACCAGCAGAAAGCATAATCTGAGTGCATCTATTTTGGGGATCTCTGTTGTCGAACGATGAAAATGGAAAGGCCGGTGAGCAATTTCGGTTTTTTTTCCGTAGTGCAGCGGAACAGGTCTTGAGGAGGTTTGCGTGGGCAAACCCTCATGTTGTGCTGGAGCTGACAGCAGGCTCAGGGCATGTGCGTGGACGTATTTTAAGTAAGGAAATGCTTGGCCTACAATGCCAGACACTGGTGTTCTCATCTGAAAAAACTTGCTGGAATAAATTTCTCTAATGGTGTTCGGTGCGGATTGCAAGTACCGCTATGGAGCATCGAGTGCTCCTTCACGTAGTAGGGCTGAAACATGTCAGTAAGAAAATCAGCCTCGGACAGTTTTCTGCTGCCAAGGAGTTAGCAGAGAAGGACGAGTTGGTCTTCCTGAGAAATCCTCCCGTTAGGAAGCCGTCGGTGCTTTTGCCGTTCGGTCACTTCCCCGCTTGCAAACAGTTTGCAGGTCACGGTGCGTTTTCAGCAGGCGTTCAAGCTGGTAGCCAGCGGGGCCTGCAGCGAAGGGCGCCTGCTACACCTGCGGCAGCGCGGGGCGGGGGGCACTTCAGCCGAGCGCGACGAGGCGGCTTCGCCAGGCGCCCGCTTCGCTCCCACCGCGGCGGCCGCAAGCTNGCGGGCCGCTTGGTCGCAGGGCGGGCTGGAGCCTGAGGAATGCGACCGGCGGGGCCGTCCCCGCCCCTCCCTTTCCCCACAGCTTTGTTGCCCCTGATTGCCGGGAATTGGGGGTTAAGTGTTTGCTTTGCTACCTGTTGATGGTGCAGAGGGGGTTAATGTGCCCGATGCACTATCAGCACATACGTGACAGACTGTTATCCGATGCATTTATTTTTTTCTTTCTGTAAAATGTCAGCCATTTCCCGATGAGCGTGGTGGTGGTGAATTTCACACCTTTTTTCCTCTCTGTGTGGAAACCCGGGTGCTAATGGTGCTGGAGCAGGTCGTGTTTTATAAGGAATGAGGCTCTCTCAGAGAGCAGAGGGAAAGCAGGAAGAGGAGGGGAGGGAAGAGGGATGCAAGGAAGCTGCCACTTGCAACAGGCTAAGTTGGATTCTTCTCACTCTTTATTCAGAGCGTGTAAATATAACAGTATTTGCAAAGTGCATTTTTTTTCTCTACAAACCGTTGGAGGTTAGAGTTCAGAGTAAAAATAATCCTCTCTTTTTGCTTCACAGTGAAATTTGGCATTGCGATACCTGAAGATGGAAAGTTGGTCGGTTGATCAAGTCTGCAACTGGCTGAGACAGAGGAATTTAGGGGAATTAGTTCCTAAATTTCGTGGTAAGCATTCTTGTTGTTTGTGTGTCTTTTAATTTTTTCTATGCTTTTAATTGGCATTGCCTACCTTGTTTTGGGAGTGTGTGTGTGTTTGTATGTGTATACTGCTAACTTAAGACTTTAATAGAAATTTATTAGGAAGAAGACTGACGTACAACTGATAAAATAAATGTGCAGGCTTACCGTGAAGTCTCTGAGAAATGCTGGGGGGTGAGATTAAGCCTGTATATAAATAGGTGCACATTCTAGAAACAGAACTGTCACAGGACCTGAACAGTGTAACAGGATTAGCAGGGCCTATTTTATACTGTGCACATCTTCTGAAATAATGCAACTGAAGCATCCAAATATGTTATGTCTGAGTATATAAACACTCTGCAAAAGAGTGCACAAGAAACTCTTATGTGAACATGGTATTTGCTGTGTACTCCCTTAAAAAGCTTGCTTTCCTTAATTAACAAAGTAAGTCTGCTGTGGTCAAAACGAGGCCTGATTTAAGCATTAAAATAGTCAGTTCACTGTTTGCATGTATTTCAGACATAGTGTTTTGTTACTGAAAGGTGCCTGACCAGTATCAGCACTCCTGGCACTGGAAAGTGCAGTGTGGAAACTTACCTTCTTTAGCAGTTGAAGAAGCACGTCGGTAATAGAAAGCATTTTTGCCTTTGACTTATGTTCCATCGTCATGTTTTTAGGCGTATAAGGTGTTACTGCAACTCTAAAGTATTTTTTTTACAGTAACTGCTATCCCCTTCACTCTGCAGAAGAAGAAGTAAGTGGAGCAGCTCTTCTGGCTCTTAATGATCGTATGGTGCAGCAGCTGGTGAAGAAGATTGGACACCAGGCAGTGCTAATGGACCTAATTAATAAATACCAGCAACAAAAAAATGGGCTAGAACCCCTTACATACTACTGTGAAGCAGCTTTTCCAACACTTCCAGTGATCAGTGGGTGAGTCTGTACATGATACCACAGAAAATATCAGTTGGACTAAAGTTGTGTTCTTTTCATAACATTTTAAAACTGGTGTTTACTAGCTCTATAGCTGTAAATTGCAACTATTTTTTTTAATACTCGGAACAAGCTCTAACAACATGTTAAATATAAAATGTGATCATTACCTGAAGTTTTTAAAGGGAGCATTGACATTCCTGAACATCACCATTGATTTAAACTGCCCTTCACTTCCAGTTCTGGGACCAAGTTTTAATTTGCACAAAGCGTCATCGAACTTCCACTACTTTAGCTGAAATTTTCTATATTTGCTGTATTAAGCTTTTGAGGCATTTACTCTTAAATGTTTGCAAGCCTTGGAGTAAAATCATAATTTAGCTAGAGATAGTGTTTGTGTCACAGGTGTGTTTAAATCTGAGATCTCAGAGGAAACTGTTATCTGACCCAGGTGTAAGCATTTAATAATTCTAGTGTGTGCTGCTCAACAAGGAGCTAGATATATATATTTTTTATTATTATTATTTACTCTATTTTTTTTCTGAGCCATGTTCTAGCTTTTGGCTGAGTAGTTTTTTTCTTTCCTTTTTTTTTTTTTTTTGGGATGGGGGGGGGGAGTGCCCCCCCCCCCCCCTTTTTTTGATTTATTTTTTG
>VXAL01016669.1:280082-308182 GCA_013399475.1 Chauna torquata
TAAGTCTTGCAGGATTTTTTTTTTTTTTTTAATGTATTGGCTGAGGTGGGGCATCTTGAGTATCCTGAGTTCTCAGTCATCTGTTCCAATCCCAAGAGTCCTGAAAATAGAGAATGGTTTGCCTTGGATGCAAAATGCTGTTTCTTTGAGGGCACATTCCCCTCCCATTTTTGAAGGAAAGGACTCTAGCGCTAAGCCTGCATTCGCACACAGTAGTAGCCCAGTAGGAATAGGTCTGTAGAGCATTTTCTGTAGCATTCACTTTCTTCCAAAGGGAGTCAGACTTGCACACTCTTGAGATGACTCCACAGTGCAAAGCAAAGCATGGTAAATGGTGATGACTAGGTTATTTCCTACCAAATTGCACTCATGAAAAGAACTAAAATGCTCATATAGAAAAGTCCTTTTGTTCTCCTGGAAGTGTTTATGAAACCGCTTGAGTATAAATGATCCTGTACTGTTGGAGGAAAGGTAGAGGGGGGTGGAAGAAGAAGATGTCACTGAATGTATGGTTTATCATAGACTGTCATTACACAGTCACAGCCAGTCTTGTTTCTTTGCACAAGGGTGGGTCCTGCATCACTTGATTCATAGGAAGCTCCTTTGGCGGTAGAGCAGGCACCTGCTGTGAAGACTGCTGTATGTAGGCCCTGTACCTCATCCGAAGTACAGGAGGTCCTTAGGGCCCGCAGCAGGAGATTACAGAAGACATGTTCTTATGCTTACGGTAGTTTGAATATAGCTTTGAATATTAAGATTTCATCCTTGAATTCGTCAGGGATGTTTGGCTAGAATGCTTCTCAGGTGTGATTGTTCCTTGTGTGCTTCAAGTCCCACAGATCAGGCCTTGCTGTCTCACAAAGAGCATTCAGTTGCAGTATTGTGAGGGCACAGCTTTTCCGTGAGGTTCTGCAGTCTTGAAAAAGAAAAAATGCTAGAAATCTCAAATATTAGTGAATGTAATTTACCTTAATATCTTTCCCTATCCAGTCGTCTTGCCTGAAAAACAAGATACTGGTGTTCTTCTGTTTACAGGGAAGTTATGTAAACAAGCTACTGTTTCTGAAATGCTTTCTGTATTGGAGTCAAGAACCGTGTAATAAAACTTCTAAGCATGTTTCAGAAATGCCTGTGCTCACGTATTTTTTTTGGATGAGTTTAAAAAAAAAAAAGATATTTAAAAACAGTTTTCTGTATAGAGTGATGTATAGCTCCTGCAAGTAAAAATAGCTTTTAGTTTTATAATGAAATACTGTCTCCTAATATGCAGGCAGCTATAGCGCTAATTTCCTAACTCTGGAGTGTTTGTCTTAATGATGTAGGTGTGTTGTGAACAGATGATGTATCTGTTTGGTGAACGAAGTTCTGTAAGACTTCTTCTGACTTCATTCAGGGACTCATGACTAGAATAGTACGTATGAGACATTGTTTTGAAGTAATGTAATAATTTTATTTTCTTTGTAAGCTGCTTTTGACACAGAGAAACATGAATTTTTGGGTTTGTCACATAGTCTGTTAACTCACATTTTGTCTGTTGCTTAGTGATGTAAGGCTGAATTGCAATCTTTGTTGCATGAGCACAGTCACCTCACTAAGTTTTACTGTAGTAGCATCTGTAGCTGTGTGTGCAGGGGACAACAGCAAAAACTGAGCCTGAGCTGCTACGGTTCCATGTTCCTAACCCTTCCCCTATGGTGCCTGAGTCCAGGTGAAAACACCACCTTGTCTGTCCTGCAGAGGTGTTTCCCACTCAAGCCAGTTCCCAGAATTCGCTCGCCCTGTGAGTGGCAGGATGGAGGAGGCAGTGCTCGGCCAAGGGGCAGGGGAGAGAGCCGCACCGTAGCTGTCTCCTTGTGGGTCAGTAAAACTACTGTGGAGCTTCCAAGAGCTGTCAGCTGTATTTCCCTGTCACGTTTCTCACGTGAATTCTATCCCTGTGCTTGATGGTACACTCGTGCCTGCCCACTTCTTTATCCTGTTGTCCTCAGCACTTCTGTCTGCATGTGAATTGAGCTTAGCTCATCTCTCTCTGCTAGGAACAAAACCAAAGTTGTTGACTGCACTTAGAGTTTCAAGTATGGTAGGTGAACGCTTTCTGTGTAGAAGTAATGGACTTCTGAAGGAACACTGAATGTGATTTGCGTCTCCAGCAGTTTGGATTGGGACATGGAAATAACATCTTGGTTCTGTCACTGATAAGGTGGGGGCCTTCTCGGTCATGCAGGAAAAACTATTTATGTGCATATGAGCAGCTCATGCATAGGCGTTACCAGGTAATTGTTAAGATGCTTTCCACTTCCAAGTTTGATTGTAGCTAGGAGATGCATAGGCGATGTATTGGATTTCTCTGGTTTTAACTAGATAGCTGAAAAAATGTGTAGGCAAAACACAGAGCTGCCTTGGTTCATAAAAAGGGGAAACTCCACATATAAACTTGCCAAACAGTAATGTGACTTCCAGTAATAGCATTTCATGTGAGAGTGTAACTGAGGCTGGAACAGTTTATAAAGCATCTTCAGAGTTCAGAGCTTGTGAAGAGAGAAAGTCTGGAAAGAAGCTGTGCCATCCCAAGAGTTCCAGGTGTCATCACTTGTGGCAGGTCTAGTTTTTCAAAGTGTGTTTACTTTTTCTCTAAGCCAGGTTCTAGCAAGTCTCAGAAAGGCTTCAGTAGTAGTGCTTGAAGTAGTGAAACTTGTGATAATGTCACCTTGATGGCTTCACTAAGAAAACTTTTATGCTGTTTTCTAGTAAGCAGTTCAGTTAGTGGCTGGTGAATAGCCTATGAGTCTCTTGGTAGATTGAAGTGAATGTGTTCAATGTTGATTGACATATTGTTGTACATAATGTGCTGATGTTGAAGAATGCCTGTAATCATGTTCCCTGCTCCCTTGTAGCTTTAGCTTTGATTGGGCAAGGCCTAATTGATTATGGTGAGGGGGCGGGGGGGGAAAAAGGCATGGAAGTATGGAGCCTCTAGCAACTGGCTAGCAAAGTTACCAGCTTCATCTACTTCTCTCATCTGTAAGTCAAAAAACAGTTGATGACTGCTATGAATTCTTGGCAGCATACCAGTAGTCCCTGTCTTACAGGGTAAAACTGTTGATGTTAACTTCTGCAAGCAAAAGGAGAAGAAATAACAGGAAAGTGAGGAGGGAGAGAGGTGGATGCAAAGGTGAAATGGAGAGCAGTGGTTTGGAGCAGGGATTTCTGGCACACAGCAAAGTGATGGGTATCTTGAGTTTTTGGTGCAAGTGACTGGCTGGATTTGGAGCAAATAACCAGGAAACCAGGTAATGTTCAGGGATCTGGTAGAATGGTCGGCATAATGTAAAACTGACTCAAAGGTTCAAGATGGGCTTAGCCTCCAGGGGTAAAAAAAGTGTTCAGGGTTCTACCTGCATAGGAACTGCCATATAATTCTCTGTAATTCCCCCGCCACTACGTGTTACAGTGGTTAGTTATTCCTAGAGATTGGAGCATGCCAGGCAGTGAAGATGGCAGTTATCCTGCAACCCTGAGAAGGTTCGTTTTCTTGGGTTTCATTACTGTGTAGTAATTAGAATATTGCTAGGCAGTATTATTTACAGTTTTCCTTTCAGCTTGTAAGATAAGCTTGGATAATTGAACTGAGTTTGATTAAGAGACAGTATCAGGATCACGTAAAATCATGCTTATTCAGTGTTATTTTTCTCCTTTTCAATGTCTGCCACTGGTATTTTAGAATCTTAAACTCTTTTGTATAACGTGCGCAAAACTTGACTTTTATTATTATTTTTATTTTTTATTTCAGGGATACTGACAGGCTGATGTTAGGTACTTTTAGTCCTGTGGAGCAGAAACAGTACCTGTCCTCAACTGAAAATGAGGAAGGACTAATTGATCGAAGAGTGCTAAAGCAAAAGTAAGTTCATAATGCATTTACTAAATTTCACTTGCTGTTTGAAAATGACATAGTTATTTGTCCTATATCTTGGGTGTCAGGTTCAAATATAATCAGGTATGTTTAGAAAACAGCAGGAGCTGAAATATATTAGGATTCAACCTAATGAAATGGTCAGATTAGGGTTTTTCTGCCCTCTATCCTCTGTCCTCGCTCACTGTCTTATAAGTTGCCTCATGCTGACAGCATGGTATAGGTTTGTTCTCATTGGTTTAGCTTTTAAAAATCCTTTTTCGCAGATCTTTCAGTAGCAGTCTGGCAAACTAATCATTACTGAGTGGAATATGGGTATGAAAAAAGTCATGTGCTTGAGGCACCTTAAATATAGCGCTTGGGAAGGTAGGCATGCTGATTCCATTTGCATGCTTATTTTCCTTGTGTGTTAAAATGAGCCTCCTTAAAAGCTGGAGGCAAGATGGGAGTTTGCTTTTTTCCTATGAGATAGGCAGCTAGCGTTGGAAGAGAGTCCTGTTTCTTTTCTAAAGCAATTGTTTTCTTGTCTGCGAAGCTTTGACTGATCATCATTACTCCCTTTTTATTCCCCTCTCCCTGCTATCATTTCTCCCCCGTACATGTGACTGATGGCTTCACCATTCTGAGATAAGTGGGGGTCTTTCTGTAGAATTGTCTATTTTGTCACTTAAAAAAAAATAAAAAAGTTAGCAATAAGACTTCTGGGAACAGCGAAGGTGGCATAGTGAACCACATAGTTAATGCTTTTGAAATAAAGTCCTACTATGACCTTTGAGAGAACAAAACAACAACAACATCCCAAACCAAATCCAAAGATCCTGCCAGCATTGTTACCAGTGAAACAAACCTAAATCATTTAAACCCATGGAATAAACGATTAAATGTTCTTGCAATGCTGGTTTTTTAGCTTCTAAAGGATGCTTATTTTTAATTAATGATGAGTAATTTGCCTTGTGCCGTATAAAGAGTTCTTAATGTGCTGTGTGAATCAGCCTAACCCAGAATAGACTGACTTTAGGAAACGTTCTCAGTACAAAGCTTTCAAAGGCCCATAATGGCCTGTTAAGGAAAAGGGACTGCAAAAGAGCAATGCAGATTCTTGGGGCGAAGAAGCAGAAGAGGTGGAAAGAAAGTCAGCTGTAAATGGAAGTGCCCCTTCTTGATGAAGCAGTAGATGCCCTGCAAATGATTTGTAGTCTTGAAGACCCAAGCAAATTTTATGAGGGCTTCTATTTAAAGGTCAGATGAGAAGCTGGCAAATGTCTTTTTCCAAAATAGCTGTTTTAACTAACTGATTCAGTCTGAAGATGGAATTGAACATCCCTGGCATCCATTAACTGCTGCACTGGCTTCATCCCTATTTAAATACTATTTTTGGAGGTGAATGCTGCTGTTTAGACATGTCTATGACTTGACCCACTGATTAATGTGGTATTATAGTTATTTCCGACCTCCCCACCCACCCCCAGCACCCTCTACTCCTTTATTGCATTTTCAGCTACTGATGGAAAATTTGTTTTATATGCTTGAGGGAGTTATGCTGGCTATAAGCAGGTTGGGAAGAGTTGAACAAGATGTTTGTTTCAGAAATTTGATTATGGAAACAGAGAAGGTTGGTTTGACTATAAAGATAAGTTCTTAGCCTAGGGTATGAAAGTAACCCTGGTCTACTCTGCTAATATACATACTCTGAAATTTCTGCACCGTTCCCCCTGCTCTCCCCTATATACACACTCTGATTCAGTCTGTGGATTTACATGTCATTGTAAAAAGTTGTTTTTGTTTTTTTTTTCCACATCAGATTAATGACGGCTGTTTTTTGTGTTTTGGTATAATGTTAATCTGGTACTCGTTATATCAACTAGTGGTTTTTCTTGTTCATTGCTTTAAGTTTGGAATGTTTTGTCTGTGCGCTTCGTTGTTTTTTTTGTTTGTTTGTTTTTCTTCTCACCTTCTCCCATCTTAACTAATGGGGAAAGGGAAGATGTAGTAATACAGGGAGGTGGCTCCACAAATCAAACGTTCTGGATTGTCTTCTTCAGAATGGGAAGGAGGAGAGATGCAAACTCCTTTCTCAACAGCCAGGCTAGATCTGGAAGAGAAGCTAAGAGCAGTGACAACTTCCGCTCCTCTTTAGTGGGTGTTCCCACCTGACCCATTTATTTGGTGGCAAAGCAGTTCATACAAGCACTTCTTGAGCCTGTTCTGGCAAGGGTTGGTTTAATCCGGTGAGGTTGGTTTAAATGTTCTGTTCAAGTGACTGACCTTTGGCCAAGGTTACAGTTGTAGCATCTGGTTCCTCCTTTCTCCAATCCTTACCTTTTAATTTTGTACTTTTTTTTTTTTGCAAAGACCCACACAGCTACAGCTTTAGTAACTCATGTGGCTTTCCTTGAAATGAAATCATGCGTTCTTTTATGAATATTGCTGCTGATGAATTGGCTCAAATATTCTCTGTATCTTACCTGCGTAGGCAGTTTTAACAACTGTTAAATATTCTTCTGCATTACTAAATATCACAAAGAGACCACAGAAGTCTCTTTAAACACAGAAGTCTGTTTAAACACAAAAATAAAGAGTAACTGGTTGCAGCAATCGTATAACATTATTTTTCTTGCAGAACAACTTTTTGCTAACAGCTATGGAAGTGAAACAGGCAGTCTTTTTGCTGAGCTCCCAAGAAGATTAATCTTGAGGCAGTGCTTTTCTGTGAAGACAACAATATGCCATGCAGAGGGCAACTCAACAAATACATTTCCTCAATACCTGCTTTTCTCTATCAGAGTGCTAGCATTCTCATGGCTCCTGGCAGCCTTATGTTTATCTTGTTGCTAAGACAGAGGCTGTTGTTGCTTGTAAATACCTGACACTGCTGTGAAAACCAGCCTTTTATTGGTTGGTTTGTGTCCTCTCTGCCTTTTCTCAAGGTGCTTGTTTATCAAAGGACATACACAATATTTTTTTTTTTTGCTGTTTCCGATGTGACAGTCCAGATGTTTGCCTTTGAGTGACGCCCTGGTACAGGTTTATTTGTACACTTGCTCTTCCTATAAAAATGTGCTCTGTAGCTTTTGAGTGTTGTATAACAGACTTAACGTCTAAAGTCACTCGTTCAGAGCAGGCTTATGTGCACAAGCAGAATAATAGACCCTCTGTCCAGCCTTGACAGCCTTGTACTTTGCACTTGCTGTAAGTTTGGAAGATGTTTTTGGTATTCAACTAAATCTGGGCCTGCAAGGTGTTGATGTACTAATAAGGCCATTGCCCATATGTTGGTGCTAGTGTCCACATAAATGTGGGCCGAACCAAGAGCAACAAATTAGAATATTTATTTTTAAGTATATTTGTCTCCCATCTCCAAGAAGATTGCAACCCTGCAAGCCAGTGGTTACAAACCACTGTTCGTTCACTTGCTCAGTGGAGCTTGCTGTGAGCCGTCTTCAGGTTGGGTGCCTGCCAGCATGCACCAGTGCAATGGTTGAACTTACCATGACCTGCTGGTAGGGACTGCAGGTGAGCAGAGCACTTCTCCATTACCCATACATCAGTATTGTTGGTCGGTGTTTACTGTGTTTTAAACATATGCATATGCAGCAATAGTCCTTAAAGAAAATCTGTGCTGGACTGTGCCCGTTTTTATGTACCTTAAGAGTTTATTTGCTTCAGTGCAGAAACCTTATTGTTGATAATTTGATCAACAACTTCTTATTGTTGATATCATCAGAATTATTTCTGGTAGATGTGATCTCTTCGGCTAGTTCCTATGAATGTAAAAAACAGCCATTAAAAAAACAAACAAACATGCGAAGTCTTTGACAGCGGTCGGTAGTGGAAGAAGTACTGTCTGTTTTGGAGGTATAGACATCAGATGTTTCCTCTGATTATAACTTTCCAAAAACTGATGTTTAGAGATTCCAGAACCATTAATGGCATTTGGTCCATTATCTTTAAGAGTGATTTGAGTCCTTCTTCTACGTGTTTGTTCTAATGCTGCTGAAGTATTGTTTCTATAGTAGATTCCACATATCACAATGGAGTGGTTTTTTTTTTTTTGGATGATTTTAATGATTCCTTGTAACTTTGTTTCTTATTTCAT
Organism: Chauna torquata; assembly: GCA_013399475.1. Taxonomy (NCBI): domain Eukaryota; kingdom Metazoa; phylum Chordata; class Aves; order Anseriformes; family Anhimidae; genus Chauna; species Chauna torquata. Next base: position 288,092 of record VXAL01016669.1, read on the forward strand.
CTTCATAGAAACATATCTGTGGATTTTGTTTTGGTTTGAATGGGGTTTGAGGGCAAATGCTTAAATTTAGGTCTTAGATTTGTGGTTGCTTTTTTCTTCCTCCTTTAAGTGAGAATTTCACATCTCTGTCATTGCAGCAGGAGGCTTAAGAATACTAACTTAAACCACTCACAATATTTTCTGTTTGTTGCCTTAGTATTTTGAAAGTCAAGGCAACTGGACTAATACTTCTGGAACACTTGAGATCAGCAGTGCTGAATTTACTTATATGATGCTGTGAGTCTTCCACAAAAACTTGCAGGAAAAAAAGATTGTTAATTGTCTTCCGTACCAGAAATAAGCCAAGTCTTACAAATGACTTGCAGGCAATACTAACTGCATTGCATTGTAAAGATCTAGCAAAATCTCACACGCGCACACACACACATACCCCCCCACACCAATTCTTCGGATACAGTAGAATGCATATTACATGGGTAAAGACAAATAAACACTTTTTTCTTTAAAGAGGCCTGATTTAGATGGCAGTTATGTCGGTTAGATTCCCCAAGGAGCATTTTCTTTCCCTGTCTGTAACCTATAGCTGCTGTGCTTGCATGAAGCTGAAGTGTGGAGTCTTCACTTCTGTAATGCAGCTCCTGAGAATGTAAAGTGTCAAAAAGCCTTGACTCTCCAGAAGAAAGCTGTGTTTGATCGTACTAACTTTCTTTAAAGCTGATTAATTTTGTCTGTAACTTCATGCTTTTGATGAATCTGATGAATTCTGTAGCAAGGATATGGCAGGAAAGGCTGAAACTGGAACTGCTATGGCAAATGGATAGTAGCTCTGTTGCATTGTGTCTTTCAACTCTAGTGTCCTAGGTTGTGCTCAAGCTTAAAGCTGCTACAAGTAATTTCTTGTTCAGGCTAAAGGATACCTGCCCATGTGTTTAAGTGGTAACAGAAGTGGTACAGAAAAAATCAAAGTCATTGTCAAGTACTAGGTAGACTGCAAATCCACAGTTCTAGGGCATACCTGTGAAACTGCATTTGTGCTGGAAAGTAGGAAACTGCAGTAAAGCACGTGAGGAGAAAGCCACAAGAAACTTTTAGGCACAGAGAGGGAAAAATGAAGAACTTCACTTTAGCTTCTTGAAATAACTTGAAGCAGGGTTAGGGGATTCCCAGTACCAGTAAGGAAAAGGTAGAGACCTGTGACAGCAGAGGGAGAGTGGGACTGCAACAGCCATTGGGTTGATTTAGTTGCAACAAGAAATGTCTTATGAACCAAGAGGGGGAAAAAAAAAGATGTAATTCACCTTTTGGGATCTTAATTCTATCTTTGTCTCAGGTTAGTTAGAAGACTGGAGAGGGATGGTTGGAAGCAGGCTATGTATTTTTGTACCTAAAGCCAACTGTACCGCTGTTCTTCACAAGCAAGGAAGGTCTTGACTACATGCATAAATCATAGTGCATGTACAGTTTAACTGAACTGTTCCTTTAGTTCAACAAGTTTGCAAGTGATCATTTCTGGGAATAATGTTTAGAGTGGAGTTGTCTTTTCAAACAAACTCATATTTCATTTTAAAATATTACTGCCATATTTAATATGACTGCTCAACAGCAGTGATTTCAACAAGAGCTAGTAAAATGTTAAATATCTTGCACCATGGAGATTAAAGGAATTTTCAGATCTTGTTTAGACATTAAGTATGTTCTGCATTGGGTAAGGCTAAAGAGAAACTTGGAGCATGAAATGGAATTTGGAGTACTTTTTTTGTACTGACAAATGCAGAGGGCCTGGTGGGCCAGGTTTCTCATTGATGCTACGTTGAACATCTGCACTTCCTTTGCATAGTAGGGATTTCCAAGTGATTTCAGAATCTGTTTTTTTTTTTTTTTCCCCTGTAATCATTTGTCACCAAAAAAAGACACTAGAATATGTCTGTGGGGATATGTGTGTAATTTCTCATAGTAGTTTGTTTTTTTTTTTTAAGACTGCAAAGTACTAGTACAAATTCACTACCGTTTGCATCTTTTGCTAACCATCTGTGTCCGATAAAAGCTGGTGAACTTGGAGATACAGCGGTCCCTGACCATTTTGTACATATTTTGCATGGGGAAACAGTAGTGCTGTGAGTACTGCTAGCTACTATGTTTAATATATATGAGGATTGGATGACAGGACCTAAATTATTGTTTTTCAGCAATGAATCAGTTTGCAGTACTGCTGGGATTGGTACAGTTGTATCATGTCTATAGAGCTTTTACTAGCCTGCAAGCTACCAACCTATATTAAAAGACACCAAGATGCTGCGGCAATATAACGAGGTCAACAAGATTAGAAGTTACAGGCTAATCTACTCAAGAAGGTATTGAGGAAAAGTGCTGTAAGCTGTTACAAATGCCTGTCCATTGGTATTGCAGTCAATTTTGCCACTCTTAAGATGTTGGCAGCCATTTTTTTTTTTCTTTACATTCTTATCTGAAAGAGGCCAGACAGCAAAACATCCAAGTGAAGACTGTAGACCTTGTTTATAAGCTTCTGAAGAGAGCTTTAGGAGTGAAAACTTGTGTATGTTGACCAGACTAAAGTATAGCAGTATTTTGTTCCATGTCATACTTTCAGCTGTTAATTGTCTTTGTAGAGGCTCATATGATTCTGTGTTTTGGATTTTTGATGAAAATAGTGTTTTCATTGTTGTTTTGTGCAAAAACACACTAACGTTTTCAGTTGCTGCAGAGCAGTGTTTACACAGAGCCAAGGACTTGTTTGCTTCTCGTGCTGCCCTGCCAGTGAGGAGGCTGGGGGTGCACAAGGAGCTGGGAGGGGACAGGACCAGGGCAGGTGACCCAGACTGACCAAAGGGATGTCCCATACCATGTGGTGTCAAGCTCAGCAATAACAGCTGGGGTAAAGGAGGAGGAAGGGGGGATGCTGGGAGTGATGGCGTTTGTCTTCCCAAGAAACCACTACGCGTGATGAGCCCTGCTGTCCTGGCAGTGGCTGAACACCTGCCTGCCCGTGGGACGTAGTGAGTGAATTCCTTGTTGTGCTTTGCTTGCGTGTGCAGCTTTTGCTTTACCCAGTACCCTGTCTGTGTCTCAACCCATGAGTTCTCACACTTCTACCTTTCTGATCCTCTTCCCATCCCACCTGGGGAGAGTGAGTGAGCAGCTTGGTGGTGCTGAGCTGCCTGCTGAGGCTAAACCACAACAGTCTGTAACTTTCTCAGAACCAAAAGCTAGTGCAGCTTGGAAGGGACACTGGAGCACATCTGTTCCACCAGCCACACACATTTGTGTGGGAGCTTTCACCTACCAAGTAGGAGATTCCTGATTTTAGACGTATACAGTGTAGATTTCAACGACTGTGGTAACTGTCTTAATTTCCTTAATTGAGAAAAATAGATGAGAACATCTGGTTTGATTTAGATGTCTTCTGGTTGCTCTATCATCCTTCAGTAGTGTTTGTCTCCTCAGTGAATATAAAGGAGGTCCAGATGATTAATTCAGATACAGATATCTGTATATTTGCACTTAGTTGAGGCTGGCAGGGACCTCTGGAGGTCACCTGGTCCAACACTCCTGCTCAGGCAGGGTCACCTAGAGCAGGGTGCCCAGGGCCATGTCCAGATGGCAAAAGTCTGTTGTTTCTGTAAGTCTCTTAGTTGCTTCCAAATTGCTCTCTGCAATTTAAATTAAAGCAAACATGAATTGCAGTGATATCATATACTTAGCAGGACCTTTTAGCTGTCTTTGGCACATCTTGTGAAATTTCTTTATTGGCTCTGGGCTACTAGAATTGGGAAGCTGTCAGAGGATGCCAGAACCACATTTTAGGTGGCTCTTGATTGACTTCCAGCTCAGTTATCCTCTGCTTTTCCTTGTGTTCCTCCAGCATTAGGGTTTGGCAGGTTCTTTGGAGGAGGGAAGCACTTCGAATAGCTAGTGGTGATTTCCTGTCTCAGGCTTACACCAGCCAGGGTGTGACATTTGTAAATGCTGCTGATGGCTCTTCTTGGGGCTGTAGGTGTGGGTACTTACAGGCTGCTTGTGCTTTGTTTCCAGTCATTGAGTTGATTAACTGTCCTCATCCATTCACTGCTTTCCATTTTGGGAGAGGACAATCTTAGCTAATGTCTTGTATAATAATTTATTCTATTAAACCGGTCAGTTTGCTATCACTAGCAAATTAGCAGGACCTAGGAAACACTGTAAAAGAAACAGTTATTTTGCAATGGTAGCAAGTCCCCAGTGACTTCTGCTGTGCCTTCTGCTTTCAGTTAGTGACCACTCTCAAAACATTTCATGTAGTGTCTACTGATTTTAACACTTCATGTTTGACATATGTTTTTAACCCCATATGTTTTGATTGCAGCTTTTGTGGGTATTTTTTATGTAAAACCAAGAGAGCAAGCCTCGAATATGTATAGCAATAACTTTCCTTTGTGTTGAATTTTTGTTTGTATTTCTTTCCTTTTTGCTTGCATTCCCATAGAAGAAGGAAGTGTTCATGATAATATAATCTTTTTCAGAAGAAATCTGAAATCATGTTCTGCAGGATGTAAGATGTTGCAGTGGACAAGTTCTTATACTTTGCCAGACTTTCCTTATGATGTCAAGATCATATTAGCAGAAAAAAAATGCCCTGATCACAGTATGAGAATAAGGATGATTGAATGTTTGCAAGCAGACATGACAAAATACCTAGCAGGATCGCTGTAAGTAAACATCGTTAGGTTTATTTTGGGGCATTACCAATTGGCTGCAGAAGTAAATTTTCAAATGAAAGATTTGCATGAAATCTTCAAGCTGTTCCCTTTGTTATGTGGAGGGGAATTGCTAGTCTTAGAAAGAATTTGGGAACATTCCGTCAGTTTAATATGCATCAGTATGGCCTCCAGACGGTCTCGAATACAGTCGGTAATACCAACTATTTCTTTTACCTCTCCGTCTTGTTTGCACAGGTATCCGAACAGCCAGCAATACAACATTGTTGTCAGTGCTTTGCTGCAGGCTTACCCGTTTCTGGATGATGATGGGAATGGCTTTGTAAGTACTGTAAATAGTAGTCTATCTTGAAAAATGGTAACTTTTTTTTTCCCCCACGTAATCAATCACAAGAAAATAACAGTTCAGAGCAAATCAATATCAATTTCTTGTATACTGTTTTCATTCAGAGCTGTAAGCTTCATTTTGACATGCTAGCCAAGTCACGTTCTTATTTCATTATATTAATTAAGGGTTCATCCAGCTATATGCCGCTCCTCAAAGCTACCCTGAGATCATTCAGGCCCATACATAAAGTCCCTGGTTGCTCATTGGGTACAGTTTCTTTCTGGCTTGGTTTCACCTAAAGGATAAATTTGAGTAAATGTGATTTTTGTTTTTCTGTCTGAAGACAAAAAGAAGCCAAGCCTGTCTGTATGTGGACTAACATATGACTGATCCTCCTGCAATGCATTAGAATCACTTGTGTGTTAGACATGCAACTACATCATGTAGTGACACTAATGTTTCAGGTATGTCAGGAATCTAGGCACTGTTTATTTTTATTTTTTTTGAAACTTTTAAGAAACATTGGTTGGGATCTCGGCAGGGACGTATCTGAAAGCAGTGGAAGGAGATGACTTTTACATTTGAACCACATTTTTTTTCCCCCACTCCTGTGACCTAGAATACATGTCTGTGGTCTCAAAGGACAGCATTCGTCTTCTGACTTCACATCGTTGGTCTGCAATGTGATACTTTTATAGCTTCTTGTAAAAGCCTGTGAGCCTCGGAGGGGATTGTTAGCTTTAAACATACATAAATACATATCATGTGCGTGGTTACTGCAGAAAGCAGAGCAATTTTGACAAAAGTGTGAGGATTAAGAGGTGGCTATTCAGACGAGACTCTGAGCCCAGGCATTATAAGAGGGAAGGGACTAAAGAAAACAAACACCTCTCAGAAAGGAGAGGGGGAGCAGGAGAGCCGCAGCCCACCCTTGCTTCATTCAGAAGACCTCTCTGAATGCCCCAGTGGGAGTCCCCTGCCTGGTCTTGGGCAGTGTTACAGCTTCATTTGGCATCCTTTGTGAAGGCTGGCTGGTATGCACTTCTGGGCGTTTCCAAAGACCTTTTCACAGCCATTAACTTTTTAAAAACTGTTTTTAAACAGAGGTTCTTAAGCTGGGCTTTCAAAGGGCTTTCATTGCAGTAGAAGTGTAGTCTTACTGAAACCACCTATAAACCCACACTTGAGGAAATAGCTCATGGCTTTCCAGATCGGTCCCCAAGGTGGTGCTGGCAGAAGCTACCTGGGAAATGTCTGCATTGCGTGATGGGGCAGAGATTTCAGAGTAGTTATTCTAGGTCTTCTGATATTTCTTTCACACTTACTAGAAAGCGTATCCAGAAGAAACAACCATTGGTAAGCCAGGAAGCTGGAATTGCTCAATATTGCTAGCCTAATGCTTCTGGGCAAGCCTCTCTCCATTGCCTAGCTTGAGGCAGGGAAAATATTAAAGGTGTAGGTCTGTATACCTAAGCCTGGAGAAGGGGGGAAGACTAATTGCTATTTTTATTGGACTTACCGTAAGACAGGTTTTTTTTTTCTTCCTCCACAATCATGGAGGCTATAAATACTTTGTTTTTAATTGTCGATGGTTGTGTGTTACAACAGCAAAGGCTTAAAACAAACCTAACATAATATGCACAACTGCTTAACATGAGACTTGCAGCAAAACTGAATTGGCAATCCTGGATTCATAATACTTTTAAGGAACAACTGAATGAAAAAATCCACTAGCTAACCACCACTTTCATCTTGGAAGAGCTGTCTTCAGCAGCTCAAAAAGGTAAAGTATCTGTTGGTACTTCTCTTAAAATTGCCGCAGGCTAACACAGGAATAGAAGAATTGCTGCTTGTTGTTCCTGATAACAGTAATGAATCACAGGTCTTGTAAGCCATGTAAAATATCATTTATTGTGAGTTTTGAATACACTTAACTCATTTATCTATAATCCTTAGATAATTATTACAATTTTTTGAACAGTACATTGAGAGAATCTAAGAAAACCATCAATAAGATAGTTCAGAGGTGAAGCAGAAAGCTTGTTGTTTGAGGACTGATAGCTAAAAGTGGAAAAGGAAAACTAAAATGAGACTAGTATTTCAGGCAAGAGTGCTAGTTGTGTATAGGTTATGAGTTACATCTGCAGAAGTTTAATACTATGTCATGTTTTAAGTTCCTACATTAGGAAGAGAGGAATAGTGCTCTGCAAGTTCTTGTTTCTTTCTGTGGACTGCAAAGGGAGCTTGGGGTGACTAGCTGTGCGCTGACACCTGGACTTGATAGGACAAACCTTACCTTTTGGGGTGTTGTAAGGGTGGAGAAAGGGACACCAACCACAGCAATTCAGCTGAGCAGGCCTCTGGGAATAACTGTTTCCTGGACCAGTATATTAACAAAGTTCTTTTTGTGTTTATTTGGAATACTGACAAACATGTTGTCAGGTTATTCTGACTTCTAATTTCTTGATAAAGTTATAGGGGAGAGGAGAAAAAGTTGCACTCACTTAAGAAAACCACTTGAGGTCGGGGGGTTGAAGACAATGTAATCCGGAATAATTACAGTCTACTGTTCCCTCTGGTGTGCTGGAGCTTGCTTTTGCCACTGGGTATTTTTACTTTCTGCTGCACAAAAAGCTCTACTCCACCATATTGTTAGTGAGGTTAATTTGTTGCCCTTTGTTTATTGCTGTGCTACATATGTCTCAGCTCCTAGATTCAGTTAAACGCTAAATTCATGCTTAAGAGGAATGCAAGTGCTTACCCTTTGGACTGGTGGAGGTACTTTTGGAAAACAGGCTCCGCAAGTGTGGCCACAGCATCTGCTGGGATCTGCAGGAGGCTGCAGTAGTTCTTAATTCCATACACTGAGAAACTTTGTTGGGGCGGGTTGTTATTTTTAACTCTCAAGGCGAATGGATTGGAGCCCTTCACCAGAAATGGATGTGTCTTGGTTGCTGGAATGATGCAGTGGAAACTGTTCTGGGTTCGACCATGGCAAATATGTGCATATCTGCATGCCATGGGTGGGCAGCGGCAGGGAGTTTTACTTTGACTGAGAGAATGGAAATTTCATCCCTTGAGATACCTCGACATTCCAGAATTGGCTTTTTCTTCTGACCAAGAACATAAAATCAGAGCATGAAGAACTTGATGTAATGAAAAACTTCAAATTGGAAATGTCACCGCTTTTGTTGCAACTCTTTCATGGAAATGAAATAGCTTAGGAATTTGGAAAGGGGTAAGATCTGCAGTAAAATGTAGAGCAACAAACCTAAAAGTGCTTAAATTCATGCCAATAAAGCTGCATTTTCATGACAGAAACAAATTTCCTTGCAAAACTCTTTGAGCATTCAAGTTTTTTCATAATACTGGACATGCTTTGTTTGCAACTATTTAACGTGAGTAATGTAAAAAATGTGTGCATAATGTAGAATCTGAGTCTTAATTACTGTTGCAGTAAAACGGGTTTTAGTTAAAGGTTTAGTGTTTTAAGATTTATTAGTAGATTATCCACAATTCTGTTTTGTTGGTTATGATTGCACATGTAACTTTGCAGTAGGGGAAAAATATCCTTCTGTCCCATTGGCCCTTTTAAAAAGGATATCAAATGCAATATAGTCAGGATGATAATGATCCTAAATAATAAGTTCAAAAATAAGATTACCAATAAGCCACCTGTGTGCTATAAATTTAAAAAGAAGGCTATTTACTAGGTCACTTAAGAAGCAGGAATTATTTAGGATTTCTGATAATTCTTTCATAACATCAAAAAAAAAAATCAAAGAAAAAATTCGCTTAAGAGGTCTATAAAGCACTTGGAATGAAACTTAATTTCTCCACCCCTTCCAAGATTAGCTTTTGGAAAGAAGCGCTTTAAAGTTGTTACTGAAGGAATTTTTCCCATAATGTTTCCTTCTAATTAACTAAGTAACACACCAACATTTAAAAATAAATAAATAAAAATAATCTCCATTTATTAGTTTTCTGATCTATAACATAACCAAAGCAATATTTTCAAGTAGTTACAGGAAAAATAGGCCATAATATAAAAAGCCAGGTTCATAGTCACAACAGTCAGAAGAAAATTGGCATGATACTTTCTTGACTACCTGCAAGACACTATTTTATTTGTAGTATTCCTTTTACAAGGATTACAAACACCCATTTGGAAGGAGTTGCTGACCTTATTTCATGTTGAAAATTGTACAGTTTCAAGAAAAGGTTTTACTAGGAAGGCAGAGAGGGGTTAGTAAATTCTTGCTCCTGTATAAGCCATTCCCTGGAGTTCAGCAGTGCTGTGATCCCATTGTTGACATGCTTGGTTATGCAACTGCTGCGTGCAAAATGATTATTCTCTAGTAAATTACTGCTTTTAATCTGCGTGTAATCCGTTCCCTCCCATGTCAGATACACAAAACTAATCCTTGTACTCCCTTATAAGCATGGTAAACCTTCCTGTTATTTTTTTCCTCTCCAGTATTCATAGAAAATAAAGTTATTGGCTCAAAAATGCAACAAACAATCTTTTTTTAGGTGTTACCTGCTAGGGAAACCACATAAATGTATGTCTTAGCAGTCTTGCTTATGAAACAGGTGTGTGAGAAGGGACTTGGATAAGCTTATGAGAATCCTATTACAGAAATAGATTTAGTTAAAACTCTTAACTTATCTGAGGACAGCAGGCTGAAACACCTGAATGTTTTGAACTTTGTGAGATGTTTGAAGCTCTGTATAGGTGTCAATATATTCATTCATGTGCAATAACAAGCTAAAATATCTCCCAGCTAAACAAAGGCTTTCAAAAGAAACTACACAAAACTCATCTAAGAGACTATTTAAATTTTCAGCTGTTAATATAGTCTGAGATAATCATGTTTTAAGATATTTTTATGTCTGTTGAACATTTCAGAGAAGCGTTATGCTAAGTTTTTGCTTGTTTTTCATCAGTTTTAAAATTAAGACCTTCCAAATAAATTTCGCTAGGCATATAACGCTGGAGTATTTGCATCAAATTGTAAATGCATATGGTCAGAATCGGAAAGGTGTTCAGGAACCTTAAAGGCAGATACCAAATAGGATCTCCAAGACAAGTAGACACCTTACTGGTTTTGAAAACAGTGCTGGGGCATAGTGCTCAAATTGAGGGTGTAAATACACGTGGTGAGAAGACTGCCGTTGTGCTCCGTGTCTAGTCATTAAGTATAGGTTGGTGAGGACGTGACTTCTGTTCTGGCAGAATCCCAAGTCAGAAGTTTACATAATAGAAATACGGGTGAGTTTGTTTGCTTTCCGGTTCTCAGATGCTGGAGCATCGCTCATGGTGAGAAGACACTTCTGTGAAAGCCTGTACATGAGTGGCAGAAAGTGGCCCACTGGGAAAGGCACATCTGCCTTGGTCTGATCAAGAAAAGCTGAGACGAAAGCCACAGGGCTCAGATCCCATAGATGTGCTGCTGTGATTTTTCACCATTAATGTAGCTCTTCCTTTAAGGACCAAGGGCCAGTTTTATCGTCAGCTAGCACCTCTGGGAGGTGGAGCAGTGTTTTTAGCAGGAGAAAGGCAAGGTCACAGCACTGCCTTCTAAGATACCCTCCCAGTCATATCCCATGGGTGAGAAGGGCTGGCATGTCAGGCTTTTGCTGCAGAGAAGGATACTGTACTACTTGGTGTAAAATGGAATTTAGTAAAGTAGAGTTGACCTTGCTTAATAAGGGACACCTTTTTGATAAGGAGTTTGGAGTAATTCTTCTGTTTATTTTGTTTTTCAGTGTGTCAGTGAGTATAGGCTCAACTTGGAGTCAATTTTAGAAAATGAAATAACTATCTGAATCTCTTTTGCTACATCCTGTCACTTTTTATTTTTTTAATTTATCTTATTTATTTTCCCTCTGACTGTTGGAAAACCCTCAATAACCAAAACAGTCAGTTGTTTTGCCAGATCCTCAAAAACATTTTCAATACTTGCAATTGCAAGCTTTGCCGTTAGAAATGTTTAACAGCGTTTGCTTACTAACTTCTTCTGTGTCGATACTTCGCACTGCTGCATCCTGCTGTGGGACACGCAGCTGGGACCACAGCTGGGCAGCTGTCTGTCCATAAGGATGTCATGGAAGTTGCTGTCCATCCAGCTCTCAGAAGCCGCAAGCAGCCTGAGACAAAGACACAAGTGTGACAGAAGCAGGGAGCACATAAACTCCATCGCCGGCTGCCGCGTGGTGATGAATGGCTCCATTAAACAGGGACTGCATCTGCTTGTAGAACTGCCTTTAAGCTGCAATTTATACCCTTTGAGGCATCTCACAAACACCAGGACCTACTTAACTGACCCTCTTACTTCAGCAGCTCTAAGTTCAGTTTAATAATATGCCGAATCCAGTGTAGCTGTAGGCTCCCTACAAAAGGGAGATTCCCACTGTGTCTTTCCCCCTCCCTTGTGTTAGATATAATAATCATACAGCTGCACAACCAGTTGGGTCCTGTCTGAGGCAGGGGAAAAATAACCTACTCAAAAAACATTAGTTTTCTGTGGGATCAGTGAGCTGATCTGACTTACCACATAGTTCTTTGACCTGATGTCATGAAGGGAGTACCCAAAAGTCAGAGCTGGAAAAGGAAAGCAAGCTGTGGTTTTACTGACAGCCCTGATAAATCTAACTCTTAGGTTCAATTACTGTGGTCCTTGAGGAACTGTGCAGGTGCCAGTAGCCTTGCTGTTTAGTAGCCATGGAGGCATATAATCACAGGTGCTTGTGCTTCCTTCAGTTCTGAAGCCACCAGTATGCTGATGCCTTTTCTTGCTATTTATGTTTGGTGGCAAACAATTTTTTTTTTTCTTTAATAGAGTTAGATAAAACTAACTAACCCACTTCAGAAATGGGGCAAGTTCTTGGAAGATACTGGGAATGACAAATTTTTGTTTTATTATGCAGTTGGTATGGAAACGGGCCCTTAAAGATCGTTTCAAATATGTGCGGAGAGCCATTGAAGATGATGAGCAAGTTCTGAGGAACAAATGCAAGTTTGGCCACAGGCGAGGACAGAGCAGGAAGTCTTCACCTGCTGAAAACAAACCTTATGATGTCAAAGGGCAGAAAGAGGTAAGATTTCTGGTGCTTCAGAGTCCTGTGCTATTCAGCTCCTCTGCTGCCAGTAAGCCACCACCCAGTAAAGGGGAGGATGACGTGATCTCACCCCCTTTAAGTTCTTCTCAAATAGTTTGTTCTGTAGCCAGACCCTAGACTTCTTTTCCTTTCTGGAGAAGCGAGTATCAACAGTGGAGCTAAACTCAGTACTTGATGCTTTGGACACTTGTTGTCATTTGCAGCTGTCACCAACTGGACATAAAATTTTGTCTTTTTTATGCAATGTTCCCGTTCTGCTTCTGGTTACATGCCTCCAATTAGAGTGAAAAACAAGAGGTTTACATCTAAGAGCTCAAACCTCTGTACAAATAAAAATGCAAAGTGATGTTTGAGATGGCAGCAAATGGCCATATCCTGCTGCCACATTGCACTTTGTTATATAAAAGCTATTTGTGCTGATGCAAAATATATACAGGGATGCTTATGAATGTATGCATGCAGATGCTATATTTCCCTTTAGTTAGAAAACTCGCAAAGAGCTACCATTGCCCAGAAGCACACTGGTTGGTTTATGCGCTTTCATAAATGCATGAAGTTTTCAGTTATGTGTTGGCAACACACCTCATCCTTCTCTCAGTGCTGCAATTAAAATATGGTAAAACTTTAATTATAAAAATGCGATAAAGAAGCTATGTTATTTGACTTCAGTTTACATGTCCATACTGCTTTTTACCAGCTATGTGCCTGTCTTTAGCGGGGAGCAAGAGTGGTTTACTTCATGCATTTCTGCGTAAGTCATACCCGTGTGTTTTAATGTAGCTGTAGTTTTCTACCTAAAAAGCACATATATATTTATTAGAAGCTTCAGTAATTTCTGTTTACCCCTTTTAAGTAATCTGTGCAGGAATAAACAGTTCCCTCTTTTTGCCTGCTTTAGTTGAAAGGTTTGCAGAACATGTGAAATAAGAAACCTTTACTTTGGGTGCAAAACAATAAACAGCCTTGCATGAGGTAAAAGAGAAGCTGATAGGCTCCTAGTTTCATGTGTGTTTTAAGCAGCCTTCACTTATCTGCTAATGCTTGGGAAGGGCAAGTGTAGTGCGTGGTGGTTTTTTGTTTTGTTTTGTTTTTTTCGTCACCTCAGATGCCTGAGAAGGGCTTTGCTGTAGGGATCCTGTAGGAACTGCGTGCTAGACTTCATTTTCCTGTAGAGAAGGTGTAACTGCAGTGCACTGTGTGCTTGCACTGTAAACTGGGAATGGCAGCCAGTCCCCTGAACTGCATTGCCCAAGGCCATTGCTGGTCATGCCTGGCTTCTTCTAGGTGTTGAAGAAGGAAGCACGTTCCATCTCACCACCTAGGCATTTCCTGCTGGCCATAACATTGTAAATGAATAAGGGTGAAACTGGAAGAGGGTGAGAAGATGCTGAGCTCTCCCTGAACAACCTTAACTTTCTCTCATTTTTCCTGTATCCTAAACAACAGAGAGGTACAAATGCAAAGATTAACACTTGTGGAGTTCATTAAAGCTTAGGAATGAATCCCACAAAACTGAGGGAATCATAACTTAGTTTTAAATGTGTTTCTACATTGAAACCAAACACCTGGCTCTGAGAGCCCAAGTTTTGTCACTACAAACTGCAAATGTGCACACCTGAATGAGATGTTTGTTTAGCATTCTTTTAAAGAAAGGCAGTGTGAAGTTTTTCATTTTGTATATTTAGGAACATACATAAAGGTACCTTTCTGCTAATCCTCAGCACTACTTGGTGATAAATTTAAAATGCTAAACTAAGTCTTAGTCTCAAAAAATAAATATTCTAGAAGCCAGTACAACAGGCAAAAACAAATGACATTGAAATTATCATTAGTCAGACCCCCTTGCCTTCATCTCTTTGACAAGCCTGGAGGAAAAGATCAGCCTTATGGAGACTGGAAGCCGGCCGATTAGAATTATTTAAGGTAAAAGGGTGGGAAACAAATTCCAGGTTAAGGAGACCTTTGGAGAATAATCAGTCACAGATTTCTAGCCACTTTGTGTGTCTACATGCTCCCTTAGATAGGCAGAGTAGGACACTTAGGGCATTATAGGTCAAAGCCAACTGGCAGTGCAGATGAAAGAGCGCATCTGTTCCCAATAGATGACCTACTTACCAGCCACACAGCTGACTTCTATACTGAGCTTTAGTTTCTGAACTCCATGGAATGTGCTTTGTGTTGGTATAATCTTGAATTGTTAATGGTATGAAGGTGATAAAAAGATTCTTTACCAGTGAGGCATTTCTAATTAGTATAGCTGGCATTTGTTTTTACATAAAAAGAGTAATAATACTAATGCTACTAATAAAATCTTAACTGCTTTTCCTATCTCATCATGCAGGAAAAAAAAACATATATATGTTTTTTATATATATAATACATATATAGTTGCTTGTCAGTGATGTTTTGGGATGTGCTCAGAGCCACAGATGATGTCTGCCCCTTGGTCTGTTCAAGCCCTGTCACATGCCAGCAGGCATTCCTCCTCCAAACACAGCAAGAGTGTTACCTGTACCTGCCATGCAGGGCATTGCTTCACGATGCAGCATCTGGCTTTCTCCTCCAGTTTCTTTAAAACATCTGCTGATGCGTTGCTTATTAGAGAGCACTATATTCAAACAAGATTAAAGAGTGTATTCCTTTTAGCATCACTAGTATATTCCTAGGTAGCATCACAAGAAAGGTCTTGAGCAAGTGCTGTGCCTGGGCCATAAAATGATGGTAAGTACAAATGTAAACCAATGCTGGAGTTATCTGTCACTGTAGCACTGAAGGAGGTTTTGCTTAGAATGATGCTCCCTACAAATATTCATCAGGCTGAGCCACCATTAGAAAGAAACTTCGATTGTGCCTTGACACAGACGTTAATACGAGTCTCCATGTCGGAGGGGTATTCAGAGCTTGATTGGGAAATCCTCCTTAGTAAATTCTCTGGCTATGGAGTGAGAATCCTCCTCAGTCATTTTCCACAGTCAGGCAAATATCCTGGAGCTGCAGTAAGCTAGGGGAGAGTATGTTGTAATGCTAATGATCTTGATCTGCTGCAAATAGAAGACACTTTCTGTGAGAGGGGTGATCACACTGATCCTACTGAGAAAGGCAAGCCAGTTTCCTCTCTATAGCAGGGGTGTGGTTGCTACTAAGGCGGTCATACAGTGATTGATTTCCTCGTTACCTTTTGACTGATCTCCGTGTTTGTTTTTTAGTATCAAAATGGCACCATAAACCCCTTCCTTTGCTCAGAGGAATTACTGGGTTTGAGGTTCCTTAGTCTGAGAGAAACCACCTCCTGCCAAATGTAACAGGAGGAGTCCTAGATTGGGGGGAGCTGCAGGAAGATGGAAGGAATAGGATGATAGGATACATGTGGTGTGCATGGACAACAGGTATGCATGTTTGGCCAGAAGATTATCAAACAGTAAAGGATGATGGAGAGGGAAGTGCAGTTAGAGCTGATGAGTGGCTTCCACATGTTGACGGCATGCGGTTCAAACACTAGCTTAGTCATCACAGGGACGGTGACCAAAGTGTCCTTTTCAAAACTTCAAGTTTTGAAAACTTGTCAGTGTTGAACAGTGTTGTCCTGGAAAGTGCACTTTCACATTGAATTCAGTTAGGTAAAGATAGACATAAAGACACCCTCAGATATGCTGCATAGCCGTAAGCAGAAGAGCATCGGTCTCCCATAGGTCCTGTGTCATACCTGCTACTGTCAGAGATTTCTGGGATACCCTTATGACATCTCAACAGTCACTAAATAGCTATATCTATGCAACTGCATCAAGCTCCTTCAATCCATCCTAGATGCAGTATGAAAAAACCTGTCAGCAAAGGGACTACCCAAGGGTATCTTAAGTAGCCTGAATTTTAAGGGGGTACAATAGGCTAAGAAGAGCTATGATCTTAAACAGAAGTGTAGGAAGAGAGTACAGTCCCTTTTATAAGGCCTCCAGCTTCTTATAACTTCTGGCAGCCTGTTTGTGAGGTCATCAGAGCTTCTTTGAAGCTGTCACAAAACACAAATTTGGAGTTAGGTGAAAAGGAGAAATAAACACTGATGAGACGTTCAGATAGCAGTAGATGTTTGCAGATACTTGGCATATTTGCCACATCCAGCAGAGCTGGGAATAACATCATGAAAATCATTTATAAAGGGCACCAGCAGGCCATCTCCTTTGTGCGTCTATGGGATAGAGACAAGAAATATTTTGTACTTAGACTGTGAGAAGTGGAAGGATTCTGCAGAGACTTAAGCTTGTATAGTTGGACGTCTGCTAATGTTATTCCTGTACAGGGAAGATACGCATCAGTGTTGAAAGTGGTGAATGTGCAAATTCTATGCCAAGAGGATCAGAAGAAAATCAGAGACCACCTCTGGCCTAGGAGGCATCCAGGTGGAAGCTGAGACACGTGGCACCATAAAGTGCTTGTTTCACTTCTATCATGCAGTACAATAGCGATGAAGGTAGCGAGAACATTCTTGCCATAAGGCTGAGGCTTCCCCTTAACTAATGAGACTCCAGATAAAGCTTGCTTCTGAGAGAATGCATGGGCCTCCTGGCTTTAAATAGGAGGGTTGTAGAAAAGCAGTGTGATGGGCTTCCTGAGTTTGGTCAAAATCCTTGGGTGACCAGAGCCAGATTAAATGATGAGGCCTGGTTCAGGGCAGATGTGGGAAACAGTCCCTGAATCAGCCAGCATGGGGGAGCTGATTATTGAAGGAAGCCAGCCATCTACTGGGGTGAAGCAGGTGATCTATGCTGTCTTTTGCATTTACCCTTCCTTAGTCTGTGCAACCCGTTGCCACTGATACTGAAACTGAGTGTCTGCTTGAGCTTCTGGGGGTGTTTGTAGGGCTGTTTGTAGGGACACAAATGGTGATGGAAAAGTTGATGTTTTTGGGTGCCTCACAGAAATTTACTTCATTGGCTTTACACTCATCGTGGTCTGGAAATTGTCTTTTCTGATTAAGTAATCAGGAATGAGTGTTGCCAACTCTGAACTGGAGTTTTTTATCTCAATACAGCTTTAGATTTGAAGCCCTTTTAGACATTTCATAGGGGGTATGCTTTTCTATGAGGTGATTAAGACAAATAACATCATGTTTGTTGATGAAATTATGCCACTGCAGGAGCTGGAAACTTGAAGCAAAGTTTCAAGGAATGCAGAGAGTGGGAGTTGGCAGAAGATCCCTGGGGAAAAAGGGAGAAATGAGTGGCGGGGGGAGGAGGGGGAAACCAAGCAAATCAAATGTCTGTAGGAATCTCAAAGTATGAACTTCATGTGCATGAGATGCAGAAGCTCTCTTGGCTTGGCCATGTGGCTGAGGGATGCTGTTGGCAGCTACAGAATTAGGTGTCATCTATGCAGTGAATGCTGTATGCAGGCGAAGCAGGAGTGGTAGCCCCTTTTTCTCTAATATTAAAAATCTCCAGATCATGTGTTTGGATGTGTGCACAACCAGAATATGAAACTGCATATACAAATGATCATTTAATGGTTGTATTGATGTAATGTGGTTTTTCCACCGAAACTTTGATGTGCATGCATAGTGTGTGGTATTGCTGAGTTAATATTTTAAAATGCTTTGAGAGTCAATTGAGAAACTTTGAACACATTCCTGGTGTACATGTTATGCTTCACCCTCTTATTTATGTCATTCAATATCTCCATTGTTCTGTGAGTTAACATGAAGGGTGAAGTATGGATTGTCCCTTGATAGAGGAAAACAGATGTCACCCCATTTTGCTTATGCCGTTTTTTGCAGTTTGCAGATCAGAAAGCAGTTGTGGTCAGAAATAAACTGACTTATATGGCTCTGAAAGTTTGCAATTAATATTGGCATGTAAGTCTACCTCTGAAAGTATCTGCTTGGCTCAAAAGGGTAATTATGTGTAATTAAAGCAGAGCTTGCTTTAATTAAACATCTCATTTGAGTACGAGTCAGTGTGGATCCTGCAGTAGGTTACATGCTCGTTTTGCATGAGAGCAGCCTGCCTGTGCTGTTTCACCAGTCTGTGTTCAGCTTTTGGACATGAAGGGTGGTGCAATTGTGATGCCTTCTCAGTTCTCTTCCACCCTCTGGGGCAAGAAGATGGGCCCTGAGCTGTGCCCAGCTTATTGCTTGCCTTTCAAATTCAGACTTGTTCCAGATTAGTCTTTCTTTCTTTCTTTCTTTTTTAACTCAATCATTCCTCCCCATGTAAAAAGCCTCAGTATTCAGAAGACATACTTTATACTAAACATCATTATGATGAATTTGAAAGTCACCACAGGAAGAAAGCTGTTTCTTACAACAGTGGTATTAAAAACTCTTCTGTACACTGTGTTTTTATGATGCCTTGTGTCAGTATGTGTTCCAGACAAAATAGCAAGACCCACTTTCCATTATTTAAAGATTGAGACACAAGATTCAGGTTACACTCGCGTAACTTACCTGTGAAAGCTATTTCTCATTCTGAAGAGGTTACAAAATCCCAATTAGTGGAAAAGAATACTCCAGACAAGGGTCCCTTCACACTCCCAGTGTGCGTACACAAGCATCATATTGCTTGTATGGGCAGAAAGAAGACACCAAAACTGCCACTATCAGGCTTGCTTGCGTAAATACCTTGAGCATTGATGCCAAGTCTGATGCAGGTAAACTCAGCAATCAAGCAATGCTAAGCAGCAGCAATGCACTAAGCAATAACATGACTCGGACTATGCATTGGTCTAGCAAGAAAAATTAGAAATGTCTTTTCAAAGGAAATATTAGCTGGTGCTGGGAGCTGACAAGGTACTGAAAGCAGCATAATGAAAGGCAATTCAGTGGCTATACCAACACTGCTACTCGTCAGCAAGCTGGTCCCAGTATCAAAGTATGGTGTAAAAGAGGAGTTCCATCCAGTGCTGGCATTGCTGAGTCTGCGTATGTGGTTCTCATTACTATCTAATGGTTTCTGCCTTTTCCAGCAAGCAAATTAGTGGAGGCCCTCATGAATATTCCCAAAGCGTCCTAGGTGAGGGATCTGAATTCATGGTCTGCAGTGAGCAGACAAGTCGCATGCAGGGCAGTGTCCTCATATCCATTCCTTTAACTCTACTGGTCCTACTTGAATTCACTCTCAAACTGAAGAGTAAGTCGGTTCTGTTGGTGTTCTTTAAAAAAAGAGATTTTGATCATTGTCATTAGCAACAGCTAGGCTACATTTACCATTCAGGAACTGGTATAAACCTGTGTAAGGAGCAAGAGGTGGCTGCTGTCCTCACCAGGGGAGTTTTCATCACTCTGTTATTAGGCAGTCGTGTTGCTCTGGTGTTGACGTAAATGACTCTTAGGATTTATGATACTGGCTTTCTACGGTAATGGAAAACTTAGACCTTGTGTTGCACTTCATGCATAAGAATTGCTCCCTCCCTCCCTGCAAAGAGAAACAGCAGGTTGACTTTCTTGTCTGGGACACTGAGTAATGAAGTGCTACATAGTACCAGCTGGGGCTTTTTACAAGAATCTGGCTGCTCTTTTTACAAGAATCTCTAGCTGTATCTTGGGGGGGAAAAAAAAAATATCCATCAAAACAATGTAAGGGATCTGATAAGATGGATCCACGGGTCCTGAGGGAACCGGCAGTTGAAGTTGCTGAGCCACTGTCCATCATATTTGAGAAGCTTTGGCAGTCTGGTAAAGTTTCCACTGACTGGAAAAGGGGAAACATAACCCTCATTTTTAAAAAGGGAAAAAAGGAAGACCTGTTTTGGGAACTACAGGCCAGTCAGTCTCACCTCTGTGCACAGCAAGATCATGGAGCAGATCCTCCTGGAAACTGTGCTAAGGCACGTGGAAATTGAGGAGGTGATTGGTGACAGCCAACATGGCTTCACTAAGGGCAAATCGTGCCTGACAAATCTGGTGGTCTTCTACGTCGGTGTTACAGCATTGGTGGATAA
>VXAL01016672.1:0-14361 GCA_013399475.1 Chauna torquata
TTTGCAAAAAGAAAAAAAAAATAGTCAGGCAGAAATATTGCTTTTTCTTATGCTCATGTGTTGCTGTAGAAAAAACAGATGTAAATATTAGATCACTGCACATCAGAAATATATATAAACAATTTTTTAAACAAGTGATTTCTATAAAATGTGAGATTTCTTTTTACTTATCAGAATTTCACATTTTAGCTGAATTGCTACACACTTTAAAATCTTGAACAGAATGAAGTCGCCTTAATTTCATTGTCAACAGCAATGACAAAATGAAGCACACAAACTTTCAGTTTACAGTCAACCTAGTAAATATTTTTTTAAGAATGTATCAGGGAAAGGTCAGTTTTTACACATGAATAACTTGAATTTGTATTTCAGATTCATATGCTTTAGTCCCCGCAGCAAAACTTTCAACTGAGCAGAAAATATTTTTCCAATGAGCCCTTTACTAAAACAATTACATAAATGTAGTTTTAACACTGCATGAGCTACCACTGTGACAATTTGCCATGATTTAACTTTCAAATTTGAAATTGCTGACCTGACGACAAAAATGACAAATAACAAGAGCAAATACATTACAGGAAAGGGCAGCACTCTTTTTGCAATTGTCACACAATTGTGTCAAATGGACATATAGCTCCTGTTGTGGATAATTATCTCATACCTTTGTTCAACTCCAAGTTTCATACTGTGTATAATAATTTGCATTTCCTGAAGAATGAATGCCACCTCCCCAAAACAGTGCATTTCCAGTCCTCTATACTCCTTCATACTATTGTTTAAAGTCTTCCTTACCAACATTTTGTTTTGCACATCAGTTACTTTTCCCATTATTTTTTCCTTATATACTTGTGGTTTAGTTCTAAATGAAACAGATTTCAGTAACCTCAAAGCATAAGCGATTTCTCATCTTCTTTTACAATACTCTTTCAAAAGTGAACAACTAAAACATTTTATAAGATTTTACTATTTACTGAAATTTAATATAAAGATTTCTTAATATTACACTTTTCTTTTTAATCATTAAAAGAAACTATTGAATCAAAGCACTTTTCCACCTATGTAAAGAGAATTATAGAATGTGTATAGTTTGCCTCAGAAACATCTTACTGTAGTGACATATAATCATCTCTTTATAAATAAAGAATGTATCTAATAGAGAACTGCAGATATGTCAACAGAGCATCTAAAGTCACGACATACTGTACAAGCTGTAATCTTTTGCCTACTATTGCCTCCTATTCTAAATAGACTGAAAAGCTGCACCAAAAAACAAGTTTACTGTTAAGTAAAAAGAAATTGCATGATAGTTTTCTCCAGCTTCCATGCCATAAGGTAATCAAAATATTTTTAAAATAGTAAGTAAAAAGAAAATTCATCAAAAGTACCTTCTGAGGTAAACTAGACTTATGAAAAAAAAAAAGTTTTCATCCTATAAAGCAACTTCTGAATGTACACAACCCATCTAAAAAAGTGGAAGCATAAAGTGTTCAAAATGCACTTCCCCTCATAATGCGAACATGCATTTGAGTCTGAACATTTTGAACTTTAGAATTTCTAAAATTTTACATTTTGTTAATATTTTGCATAGGGCAGGAAAAATGAAAGATATTTCCTGATAAACTTTATTTTTATCCGTACATAGACTGTCTTCATCTTCAAGATGAAAAAGAACATGATATAACTATTCTTCTTGACTTAATAAACAAGAAGCATGTGAAAACTTGAACTGAATTGAATATTTGAAAGTACTAATTACCTGGGAAAATATATATTTTTTTTAATTTCCAATTTGTTTACTTATATACATATTCAGTTTTTTTCAGTACATTCTGTTTTTATGAAGCTTATTAAATATTAGATACACAAGCATGGTTTTGTTATGCACAAAACTAACATGAAATAAACTTTTAGAGAAATGAATCTTGCTGTGATATTCACCTTTTAGCAGTTTATGACAATATAATGATGAATTGTCTTGCAGTAACACTCACTGAAGTCATGAAAGGTTAATAACTCATTTAAACATTCATTACATGTCCCTATCAAAGTCATCTTAATTTCACAAAGACATCTAAGTTTCTCTTTAGGGAAACACTCTCTCAGGATTCAAGTGTGATTCTTTATTAACAAAATGGCAAGTGCAAAGTTACATGTCAAAACCCTGACTGATGATGCTGCAAATTGGTTCTTCCACCAAAGCAGAAGACTTTAAATTACTGCTTTTTAAAGGTGTGCTCCCTCAAAGGCAATTAATGTGTCAGTTGTCAGTCAGGATTATTTAATTTCCCAGTGAGGGCTAAGAAAATGGGCATAGCAGATTGATGAACAGAACATGGTGCTGCCCACAAGAGCATTCTAATAATGCTGCTGGTTTTCTACCTTCATCAGGTCTAAAAAATAAGAATTGAAAGTTCAGTGTGTCTGTAATACTTGGAAAGTTCTTTAAAAAATAAATAAATAAAAATCTGAGGTTCCTAGGAACATATTTTTCCTAGGCATTGATAACTTTTCCTATGCAAGTAATAAGCATGATAAATTTGCTGTTTGCAATGTTGGATTTTATCTTTTTGACAAGCTACTTCCCCAAAAAACCCATCTCAGAATGAACATTCTCCTACAAGCTACAAGTAGCCAGATTTTAAATATTCTCTATGCTGTGACCTAAGGCAGTGATTTTAAATTGGTATCTGTTCCTTAAGAATGTCATAATGTTCTGAAATCAGGACTGTTTGGGTGCATTTATATTATTATTTATCCTTAGTTCAAATTAGAAGGGCACTTCGGAAGAGAATATTCAAGTTGAATCCACTTAAATTCGGTTCAGTTCACATTGTGGAGTGCTCTGAGTGCATCAACTGGAAGATGCAATCCAAGATGCTTAATGTGCTCTTGCTATTATCAGGCATTCAGTCCATAGGACTGCACTAAAGCCAGCATGAAGTACACTCTGACAAATTATAGTAGTGTGGATATCAGGTTCTCAGCACCAACTATTACAGTCTACAAATCCAGTCCAGCTGGACCACCCCATTTTCTAATTAACACATAGCTGAGATCTCTCCTGCTGGTGTTGTTCTACTTTTTATCATATAGATAGTTTTCTGAAATATAAATATCTCTGCACACATGCAAGAAACACTATAATTGAAGCAAATACAGAGAAGTTGAGAAATAGAGGTCATACAGAATAATTTCATTGTGGAATCAGTCATCCCAATTATGTTTTTCTTAGTGTAAGACCTGATGCCTTACAAAATGAAACAGCATAAAAACATAACCCTGCACTTCAATAGGATAAATGTTCGCTGTGTACACAGCTGGGATTTGATTAACCCAGGGGGTTAACTTACAGATAAACACATGTAAGTTTTCTAGAAAAAATTAGGCCATATGCAGTAGCATTCCATTCTCCAAATAAATATGATCATCAGAACTGTTGTCCTGACATTTGTCAGATTAAAATTTGCAGTGTGATATTAGTTACGTCTGTTATTTTTCATTTTATTGATTCATAATTCAATTTTTCATCCTCCCAGTAAGAAAATGCAGTGTTTCCAAAAACAGCAAAACAGATCTAAGTAATTTCAGTATAGAGTTGCTAAATGTGCTGAATTGTTGGAGAAATTATTATCAGAAGAATGTAGTCTTCCTTTGAAAATGAGGCTATTGTATAACGGAGTTTAAAAAATTACATCTCTTCGTGTACTCTCCTCACTCAGATGTTTGATATCAGAAAAGAGAACAAAATATACCACGTGTACTCTTCTGTGATGTCTCTACATAAGCAGTGACATGAAACAATCAAATACATATAATATTACTTACTTAATAAATACAACACATTTAGAAAATACAGAAGGATGTAGACTGAAAATAGATAAGATTACCTGACTTTAGTTTTCACACTGGAGCACTTGTGCTCAGCTTGACCTACAAGTGAAAGAAACTACCATTTTATTTTCTACTTACTCATCTCAAACACCTCTAAGAAGGACTGCATATTTGAAATTTAAAGTAAATGACATAGTTTCTGGTAATCCCTTACAGAAGGCCATATTTTCATGAAGAATGCGTTCTCTTTCAAGAATCTAATATGCTACTCTTGCAATCCAAGACACAGGAGCCTTTTAACTGTTCAAAGCCATAGCTATTGTAATGGTGCATAAATAAAGGTCTTGTGGCCAGGGAAGTATGCAAACTAGATGCTGTTGAATTACCTATCCATTAAGGGTAAAATCATAGAATAATTCAGGCTGAAAGCGACCTCTGGAGGATGTCTATTCCAAACTTTCACTCAAATCAGGGCCATGGTCATACATTGGAAAAGAAGCTCTGCAAGTCTAAAATGCTCTGCTGCACTACAGGAAGACTGCATTGCTAATATATGTAAAATAGAAAATATTAATGGGAAATATTTCTTATATCAATGCATTAATTTTACATATTAAAGCATTTTGAAGCTATTTTTAAGTGTGAACAATAAGATTGTACACAAGTACACAATTCTTTTAAAAAATTGCTTACCTTTTTTCTCTAACATTGAATAAGGGCACTATAATTGTTGTATTAATGCCAAGTGCTTTTTGATTTTCTACGATTTCTCTTATATCCAAATTTGATCAAGAGGTCATTTTTAACATAAAAATGCACCAAATTAATTTTGTGTCATTTATAATTCCTTTTATCTTATTGATATTTACATACAAAGTCTGTTTTTATGTGTATGTAAGTGTACTTTGACTTTTTTTTATTTCTGTTCTAGAACATGGCACGTAGCTGACAAGGATTGAAAGCCACTCTGAATGCACTTGCCCATGTGTATTAAAATATTTAGCAACATTTGGCTTACTGGAAGACTCATCTGAGGAAGTACTATTTTTTGAATCATCTCTATTGTGGCATCTGACACTTTAATTTTTATCTGAGTCATCTTATTCTTTTTGCAACTTGACAGAATATACCTTCACTTGAGTTATTGATAAAATATGTTTTCAATTCCTTAGCATGTGAAAAGTTCCTTGCCTGAAAACAAGGTTTTTACTCTTCCATTTCCTCCAATGTCAAAGTGGTCTTGTTTTCACAACACAATTCTCTATACATTTACTCAGTTTCTCATAAAAATCATCCAGTTTTAAAACTGTTAGAAAAATAAATAAATAAATAAATCCTTGACTTCAGCACTTTGTTATGTTTCCATCTTGTAGGTGGCCTTTGTGTTATCTCCTCTCTGAAATGCAAAATTTACTTCATGGATCAGCAAAAGGAGAAAAATTTCTTTGCATAAAGATGGAGCTGAAGCAGAGAGCAGTTATACTCTGAAATCAGATGGATGGAAGGATCCTTCCTGTTTCATGACTATGTAAAAGACTTGCATATCTTTAGAATGGAAATCATCACCAGTCAGCCAAACTGTTTTGGAAAAACAACTTTTCTCTGAAGAGGGTTATGCAATATGCTCGAACTGGGGTGATATTCTCCCAGTCTGCAGTTCTCCAGAGTGACATGAATGCTGTCAACCTTTATTCTATTCCAGGGAAAAAAAAAAAAAAAAACTTACAGGCTTGCCACAGCTTTTGCATTTAACATCACTCCTGGAATTCTACCTTTTAGTTCAACCTGTTCCAAAGATGGTGTTGATCAGGGCCAAACTGTTCTTCATCTTCAAAAATATATTTTACTGGAAAGCTGGCAGGATGGACAGAAGAAAGAAATAGGCAATAGTTCAAGAAGAGTATTTTCATACATTTGTATATATTGACTCTTATAAATATACTTTTTAATAATCATAGCTTTCCAGCATCCCAGCTTTATAGCATCCCAGCAGCAGGCATACTACTGAGGCTTGCACACAGCTCAGGGGCCAGATTATAACCATTTGCTATTCATCTCTGGGTCTTGTTTAGATCTTGACATTACGTGCTTAAGGATACTGTAATCTTCTGAGTTTTTTCCTGCCATTGCAGCTCAGACAAAGATGACCTCCACAGAGTCCTTTCAACTGACTTGACATCTCTGACTTGGCATCTGCCCTCCTCTTCAGGACTAAAAAAAATTGTGTTATTTCTAGAACTGACAGAACAACCATTCATGGAAATTTAAAGTATGTACATTTGGAGCACCAAGACAATTTTCTTCCAGCATTGTAAATGCTATGTGTATTTCCATATTCTATTTAAATGTAGGAAACAACTTCTGATCCCATTGAAGCCAGAAAATACTTGTCATTAGATTCGATAAGAGAAGAAACAGTGGAAAATGAGGCAAGGCACGGAGAGGACAGGAGAGGAGAAGGGAAATGATTTTGTCACTGTTCAGACACAAATATTAAATTAAATCTGTGAACATTCCAAAGGAAGGGTACTGCTGGGAAATCACACACTATGCAGATTAAAATGCATTTGTTTAAATTGCCAGCTTTCCTAAAACTTTTTTAAGAAGAACTTTATCTTCTTATGAAAACACAAAAAGCAACAGGAAAGCTTTCGAGGATTTAATAATGAAGCACATTTCTCCCTCGAATGCTTTGTTTCGTATGTTAAAAATTTACTATAATGTAAAATGTGTATTTGGATGAGTTTTAACAAATTGCAAATAGGAATGACAAAAATGACAAAATTTGCGAACACAAGGGGTTGCTCATTTACTGCAGAGATTTCTCTTTAGACCAAAGATGAAGGAGATAATGAATTTGGATACCAGCTTGCCCTTTCTGTTACCATCACCAAGGTCAAGCAAAGGGAACGTGTAAGAAAACATGCTTTCTTTTTCTCTTCTATTCCCCTGACTGGGAAGTTATAGATCCTTACAACTGTTTCCAAAGAGAATCATATAAACTTTAGCTATCAGAGCATATGGTCCCTAGTTTGATTCTTGCCCTTTCATCTAAATGCTTGTTGCTTAATTCTGCTGCCTTTACTCAGCCAGTGAGATTCTTTTGTAAGAGCAAAGACATCTAGCATTGACCTTACACCAAAATCAGGCTAAAGCTCTGAAATAAGCCTCTGGATTTCCAAGGAACTGGATGAACAGTGAGCAACAGAGACCTATACTTTTAATGTGTTCAGAGCAGATGTAAAACAGAATAGTTGCATAGAGCAGGAGAGAATGTGGGAGGATGTATGCCATGAGCATTATGCAAGGATGTGAATTGAGTGGTTGACAGCCTCGTGAAGTGTTTGAACCACCAGATTATTAGATATTCTGAGGTGAGGCTTTCTTAGTTCCTCTTGAGAAACAGGTCCACTAATAAAATACAAAATGATCTTTTCTTACTAGTGTTTAGCCAAACCACTAGACTATGGTAAGTATTTTACTTTTTCACTACCTGAATAAATCTTTTATACACTTGTGCCTAAAGTTCAAATCTTCCATCTAAATTAGATTTCTTCTTTAAAAAGCCAGGAAAACCTGGCTTTTGTGCCATTCACAAGGATAGGGTTCACAATCCAGGATCCTGAGTGAAGAAAAGCATCTACTGAGTCTGAGATTAGACTGAGTCTTGCACTCTGCACCCAGGAAAGCAACTGAACCCTAACCTTTCTTGCATTTAATTCGGTTTTATCAGCTTCCCACTTAACAGATCTCTGATAATCCCATTCTGAAGTGCTTACTCTCCTCATACGCAATATAGTGAGCTTAGGCACTTAATTCTTCTTGAGGATTCAACTAAGCAGTGCATCACCTCGCTAAAGTTTTGCATAAACATTACAAATGCCTTAATTATTACAATGCACAGGAAGGTCTATGCATGTCTCACAACTCACTCCAAATCCCAAAACAGAGTTTCAGTATGGTGCCAGCTATTCATAGGCCATGTACTTCCCCTTTGCACGACATAAAGTTGCTCACAGAGTACACAGATACCAGTAGTCAAAAGAAAATATCAAGAGAATTATATATTAAAGGACGAATCACAGACATACAGGGACCAAGTATGTTCCCTTTAAAAGGTGTATTGGGAGCCACTTGGTTTCAGTGATCCCAGCAACATCACATGTCTCAGGTTTAGTGTCTCTAAAACCACCAGCCATGTAGAGCCATTCTTCACGCTCATTATGCACAGTGCCTTACAGCTATATTCTGTGTCTTTCAAATTGTATAATACAAGGTGAATATCAGGTTTCCTGTGTGCACAAGCTTTGGAAACTGCTATGCCATATATATTTAGGATTCAAACAGATTGAATAGAGTGCAAAAGTGCTCTACATATATTAGCTTGGCAACTCTGCAACAAACTTCAAGTGTAACTTAACAGGAGACAAATATCAGCATAACATTTCAAAAGAAAGCTAGTATGAGCTTTAAATCTGGAAGCAGAAAGGATGGTTTGAAGAGAGGAGCATAAAGAAGCAAGGGTATAAGGAGGGTAAAGTGTGCTCAGCAAATTAAAAGTAGTTCAAGTGAGGCTGAAAGTAGAATGTGCTACAGAGATTGTCAGGCAAAAGGCAAAGCAAACCAAAGCAACGAACAAGAAAGACATAGGATTAAATCTGTGCATACGTGCATTTATACATATATGTTTCTAAATATAGGTGGACAATTACATGTAGGTTTTATCTGCTCAAAGAACACACATATGATGTGTTTGTTTTAAAAACACTTGCGGAAGCACTGGCTGCCCCAAGAAGGGGTCTCTGTCCCACCTCCCAGATATGGCTTTAAAAGCCCTGTGTCCTGAATTTTGAGCTCCTTCAAATTCCATGCAACATCCAGCCACAAGATCTTCCCTCATCTGTCCTGTTGTCCCTGGTACAAGCACACCAAGGATTATTGCAAAGACGCAAAAAGGTGAAGAAAGACTTGAGAAAGTGCCCCCAGTGCCTCCCTGTATCTGCCCACACTATACCTGATTGGGGCATGGAGGAACATGCTCTGCTGATGAGGCAGTGCAGAATACAGTTAGGCATGCAGAGCAAGAAGCCTAAATTATTTCAGAAAGATAAAGGGAGGAAATACTGCAGAACTTTTGTTGAACAGTGTTTCTTTACAAACAAAGAAGCAGTCTAGTAGAGATTGTATTTTGTACAAAATCCAGTACTTTTGGTAGCACTGTGCTGATCTTCACATGGACTACTAGATGAAGATCTATATATTTGGAGTTTATAACTGATTTATAACATTGGCTGCGATGTCTATCAGAGAAAAGTCATCTAAAGATTTTTTCTGCATTTTCTAAAATACAGTAGTAACAAATATATTCAAAACTGTGATCAAATTTATCAGCAATTTTCACAAAAACATCCTTTATTAGACAGAATATTAGACACGCAGTCTCATAACATATGTGGCTGAAAATGTTCTAAATTTTCATTTGGGATCTTCCCACTTCAAAATTCAGATGAAATATTTTGAAATTATAAAAACCAAATTTTTTTCACTGAACCAAAATAGTACATTTCAGAATTTATTTATGACCTATTCTTTCATTTTGTGTTAATGCTTTGTTTGAGAATCAACTTGGTTCAGTCTCTGATTCCTTTTCATTTTAATTACCTGAAACATTTTCCTATCACAAATTTGAATAATATATACTGCTAGAATTTTAATTATGGCACAGTCTAATCCCATTTCAGTTGATACTTAATTTTAGTTGCATGTTTCATAGAATCATTGAATGGTTTGGGTTGGAAGGGACACTTAAGGATCATCTAGTTCCAAAACCCCTGCCATGGGCAGGGACACTTTCCACTAGATCAGGTTGCTCAAAGCCCCATCCAACTTAGCTTTGAATACTTCCAGGGATGGGGCACCCACAGCTCTGGGCAACCTGTTCCAGTGCCTCACCACCCTCACAGTAAGAATTTCTTCTGAATATCTAATCTAAATCTACCCTTTTTTAGTTTAAAGCTGTTACCCTTTGTCCTATCACCACACTCCCTCATAAAGAGTCCCTCTCCAGCTTTCGTGTAGGCCCCCTTCAGGTACTGGAAGGCCGCTATAAGGTCTCCCAGAGCCTTCTCTTCTTGAGGCTGTACAACTCCATCTCTCTCAGCCCGTCTTCACAGGAGAGGTGCTCCAGCCCTCTGATCAACCTCATGGCCCTCCTCTGGACTTGCTCCAACAAGTCCATGTCCTTTTTATGTTGGGGGCCCCAGAGTTGAATGCACTACTCCAGGTGGGGTCTCACAAGAGCGGAGTAGAGGGGGAGAATCACCTCCCTCGACCTGTTGCCCATGCTTCTTTTGATGCAGCCCAACATAGGGTTGGCTTTCTGGGCTGTAAGTGCACATTGCCAGCTCATGTTGAATTTCTCATCAACCAACACCCCCAAGTCCTTCTCCTCAGGGCTGCCCTCAATCTATTCTCCACCCAGCCTGTATTTGTGCTTGGGATTGCCCTGATCCAGATGCACAACCTTGCACTTGGCCTTGTTGAACTTCATGAGGTTTGCACAGGCCCATCTCTCAAAACTGTCTAGGCTGTACAGGTTTATTCCTGTACAAATCATTTTGTCAACTCGCAGCCTGAGACAGTTTAAAAATATAAAAATTAGAAGAGTATATCTAGACTTCTGAGGTATAGAACAATTCCTGATTATTATCCACTGTTTTTACTGGCAACATTTTCTGTTGTTTTTGCTATGTGCAATTGTTAATATATTCCCCAGAATGGTACGCTGTTTCAGGTGTTGAAGCTTAATTAAACAGGTACACGTTGTGGGCAAATTGAAGTATTTTCCCTTTCTGTGGTTACTTATTTCCTCAGTCCAAATAAGGAAATAGAGCTGTCACCAAAAGTGCAAAATTTTTATATGTCGTTTATATGAAACTACACAGAAGTTCCCTAACACATTTTTCAGTAGGCTGGAGACAAGATTTTTGCAAGATGATACACAAGGGAAGCATAACACATGGAAGAAAACATATCATTAATGTTAAAGAAATTATCTCAAAGCAGCAACAGAATACTATAAAATGAATTTGAAATGTATTTTTTATGATTATTAAAATAGATACTTATATTACAATGCTTAAGCAGATCAAATGAAAATCCAGGGTAATAAAAAAGGAAATGAGACATTTCATAACATATCTAAGGAATGGATTAGACATGAATTTAAATGACCATTCATATTTGTTTGTTATGAATGTAAAATAAAACCAGTAGAACATGAATACAAAGCAGACTGTATTTAGACTAATTGGGTCATATGAAGTGGAGCAATAGTATAAGCTATAATGATTGTTGCATGTATGAATACACTGACAGAAATTTGGATATCACTTTCCTTGAATAAAAATGCACATTTTTTTCCTACTTGCTTTCTTCATGTTACATCAGTAAAGCGCCATTTAAAACTAACTCAGATCTTATGGACAATGTGAGATGCTATTTATGATTTCACCTGTGAAAAGCCAATGCTTATGTGAACAAAATCAAGACCAACTACAGCATACATGTATTTTTGCTATATTTGCTTATAAAATGTGTCCACTTCTTTTATTATAGTGTTTCTGCAGAGAAGAATATACTAATGTTATTTCAGAGTGACGACTTTCTGGTGCTGATTCTCAACTCCGCTGTATATTCAAGATAGTTATCAGCAGTCATTTAACCCCTGCTGTCAGGAGGCTGAGTTTATTCATAATGATGAAATGCAATACAAACCTGAGTAATAGGACAATAGAAGGGGCTTCCTTGTCAAAAGGAGTTGGAAGGGAGGTGGGGGGTATTAAAGCGGCATGGAAAACACTATTAGCTTTGAACAAAGATCATTGCTACAGCTTCAGGGTAAAAGGATGAAAGGATGACATTTTTAGAACAAACATTATCTCCTGTTTACTGGACACAAAAAGCCATAGATTAGAAAAGATAAATCTCTAGGGCATGTTACAGAGAGTTTCACGTGCAGGTGTAAAAGAGAGAAAGTACGCATGGTCTTCAGAATCAGGCATATTCAATCAATATAAAAAGATTTCCTTGCATAACATTTTCACAGATTTTACTGGAAATTCCATATTCAGAGACAATTTATGTTTGTGCTCTATTGCATCCACATCTACATTTCAGAGACCATGAAAGAAGAACTAAATCAAGCAAAATGATGTATCTGATCCTGCACTGAAATCAGACTAAGGACCCAATCATACTTTTCTTCCTTATCCAATATCTTAAAAAGAATGAAAACTATAATTTCTCTGGTAATTCTAATAATTCAGTTCTAGGTAGTTCTTGGTAATAGCAGCACCACTTTCTACCTCATCAAACGTCAGATATTATGAGGCTAGTAGGGTGGTTCATTTTTAAAATAGATGGATAATGGCTTTCCTATTGAAATTCAGTTTGGACTTTGTGTTCATGCCCCAACTTTCACTGAAAGCAGTAAGAGACTTGGAAACACATGGAAGACAAGACTGTGCTTCAACAGTGACTATACTTTTCCTCAATTCCATTTAAAGAGTATATCTTTGTTTTATTCTTCTAAAACACAAGGGGATTTGGACCAACTCTATTTTTGTCTTCCATTATGCTGTAATAAATACATAGCTTGCTCTCTGAATTATAGATTTACCAGTGAATGAAGAAGACAGAAAAATTTCAGGGCAGTATAAATATTCTCCTAAAAAACAAGTAGAGCTAGCAAACATGACAGGAAATAAAAAATGTCAGTGGATGGAATTCTTTAAGCATATAGAAAATAGAATTTGGGAGACATTTTAGATCAAATTTGCCAAATAGATTTAGCTGGGGAAAAAAAAAAGTTGAAAATTGTAAAAAAATCAAATTTTGAAACACTTTAAATGAAATATTACACTTAAAAAATAGTGAAGCATTTCATTTTCCAATTTTGTCACTTTGTGTTTTATTGAAGAATAGAATTCTACTTCTGTAATTGCCCTAAATTAAAAATAAGATACAATAAAATTAAATTAAAAAAAAAAAAAAAGAAAGAAAAAACAAGAAGATTCAAAAAAGGAAAGCCCAATGATGCTAAATATTTCTGGGGAGAGGGTGAACTGAAAAGTCTTTGGAATAACCTGTTTTTCTCTTTTGGATGCATAAATACATGCTTGTTTCTGTACCTGTTTACTGAAAATTATATTTTTCTTTATATTCAGTTAACCAGTAACAGATTTGTTCCTCCAGCTCTATTGCAAAATGTTTCTAAAGTGGCAAAATATTAAGCAAAAAAAATAACTCTGAGAATGAATAAAAAGGTAGTTGAAAATTAATACAATTCTAAAATTTGCATTAGTATATTCAACATTTCCATCCTCTGTGCTCCTTTTTGTTTCTTCATGAAAAATAAGGACAAATCCAAATTGTAAAGTAGTAGCAAGGTACCATATTCAGCAGTGCCAAAATCAGCATGAAATTCATGCTGGCCTGTAAGTAGTAGACATATCTAGTCTTAGTAGAATTTATTTGTTAACAAAGCTTACTTCAAATGTTTAGTCCTAAAGCCAAAAGGGCCAGAGAGCCTTTTATTTCTGTTTTTTGAAACATGAAAAGTACTGCCCCACAGAATTTAATTTGCATAATTTCTCCAGGGAGATTTTAACTACGGAATGTAAACGGGTGAAAGAGACCCCCAGAGTGCTGTTAGCTTGGGAAAGAGCTCTGTTCCTGTGCCAAAGGGTTTATTTCCAAGCGGAAAGATTTTTCTCAGAGGCCCTAAGTGCTCTTGTCTCCAATGGTACTCAGTGCCAGAACCTTTCATAAAGGTTTCTCATGTGAAGTATTTGCTGCAAGAGCTGTCATAAAGATCATGCAAGAAATAACACAGTGGGCAGTTGCAGAGCTAGAGGACTCCCTTGAGGCCCCCTTTTAATGCTGATCTTTTTTAAAAGCTGATCAGTAAGTATAATTTCATGGAGCTTTTCTCAGTGGAACTTGGCAAGTGATTTCCTGTGGTCTAGATACTGCCCTGCAACAAGACACTTGATATCTTGATAACAATTGATTTAAACTGAGAATGACGTCTAGTTTTGTGACTTGGAATCTATGACTGTTTTCTCCCAAGTTTATAATGGTGCTATCTGACTCTCATATGTAATTCCTTCTTTATATTCAGTCTTAGAGGACTTCATGACTGGGAAGGTTATGACTGTTAAAGAACCCAATGAATTCTCATTCAAATTTTTCAACTTTATCTATGGAAATTCAAAATAGTTTTGCTATTTGTAAAGAGAGGACTAGCTATACTGACCCTTTTGTGGTGAAAATAAACATATCACAATGACCTGGTACATATCTCCTCCTATGCTCAGATTGTCATTTATTTCTTAACCTAAATACCCTTTTAACAGCAATATCACATAATAATAATAATAATAATAATAATGCTTTCAAAAATATTCTTCCTCCTCTTCAATCTCCTCACCCAGTGATGTTTTCTCAAGTTTTTATATTTGTTCTCCT
>VXAL01016698.1:0-17635 GCA_013399475.1 Chauna torquata
GGGGCACCTATGGGTGCCTGAGTGCAGACCCTGGTGGGACACGTCTCATGCCCATGGTGTGCCTGGTCAGCTACCTGTCGGACCTGGAGCGCCTGGTGACCCCCGGCTACGTCCCCACGGAGCAGGATGTGCTGCGCTCCCGTGTCAAAACCACTGGCATCATCGAGACCCAGTTCTCCTTCAAGGACCTCAACTTCAGGTAGGGGCTGAGACCCGCTGCAAGACTTCAGCACTGGAGTGGTGGGCATGGGGGATGCTGACACCCCCTCATCCTGCCCAGGATGTTTGACGTGGGCGGCCAGCGCTCAGAGCGGAAGAAGTGGATCCACTGCTTCGAGGGAGTGACTTGCATCATCTTCATCGCAGCTCTCAGCGCCTACGACATGGTCCTGGTGGAGGATGATGAAGTGGTGAGTGGCCATGCTGGTGGGCTGGCGAGGGGCCTATGGTTGCTGCTTGGGGGGCCTGACAGGGCTGTGTCCCTCCACAGAACCGCATGCACGAGAGCCTGCACCTCTTCAACAGCATCTGCAACCACCGCTACTTTGCCACCACCTCCATCGTCCTCTTCCTCAACAAGAAGGATGTCTTCCTGGAGAAGATCAAGAAGGCCCATCTCAGCATCTGCTTCCCCGACTATGACGGTGAGGATGGCCGTGGCTCCCCCATTGGATGCAGGCAGCAAAGGGGAGGGGGGGGGGGGAAGTTTTGGGTGCCGGCACCCTTCGACAGACACCCACCAGGTGTCCCCAGCGCCCTGTGCAAGCTTTGCCTGCACGAGCACCACTCATTGCAAGCATCGACCCCAAGGTCTGCCTGCCGCAGGCTGGGCTATGGGGTGATGGGAGTGGGGAGCAGGGGGGTGCAAGGGACACATGGCTCCGCTTGCCACCAGGTCCCAACACCTATGATGATGCCGGCAACTACATCAAGCTGCAGTTCCTGGAGCTGAACATGCGGCGGGACGTGAAGGAGATCTACTCGCACATGACTTGCGCCACCGATACCGAGAACGTCAAGTTCGTCTTCGACG
Source organism: Chauna torquata (assembly GCA_013399475.1). Classification (NCBI taxonomy): domain Eukaryota; kingdom Metazoa; phylum Chordata; class Aves; order Anseriformes; family Anhimidae; genus Chauna; species Chauna torquata. Next base: position 1,034 of record VXAL01016698.1, read on the forward strand.
CTGTCACCGACATCATCATCAAGGAGAACCTCAAGGACTGTGGGCTCTTCTGAGCCCCAGCCCCTACAAACCCTAACCCCTGCTGGTGCCCCTAACCCCCCTCTGCCACCGCCTCTGCTTGTCCCCAAACCCCAGTGATGTGACCCGCGCAGCTCCAGAGCCACCCCTGCGCCTGGGGCATGGCCCTGCTCCCTCCTGGAAGCCAGCCCCCAGTTGCAAGCACCATGGGGCACCCAGTACCTCTGGGTGCTACAGGGCACTGAGTGACACTAGGGTCTTGGGGTCCTTGGGTACCCCTTGATGCTGGGGGGACTAGGTGCCTGGGGTGCTGGATCTCCCTGGGGACCACAGGTCACCGGATGCCCCTGGGAGCCTGTGTCCCCAAGGTGCTGAGGACCCCAGGTGCCACTGTCGCACTGCAGTGCCACCACAGCACAGCGGCAGCATCCCCAGCTGAGTGCCAGCCAGCGCTGTGGGGGGATCCCTGACCAGGTAGGGACACCCTGGGGGGCTCCAAGTCCACAGGTCCCCCCACACCCATCCAGGGGACCCCTCCTGCATCCCAGCTCCCCCCTTGGGACCCCCAGGCCCACCAGTGGAGGAGGAAAACAGCCACGTTGGGGTGGGGGGGTGTTGTTTTTTTCTTTTTTTTTTCTACATTTTATTATTTCAAACCACGTGAACAATGGGGTAAAACATCCTGTGGGAAAAGCAGGGTCCGGCTCCCAGGGGACAGAACCGGGAGGAGACGGGGGGGCCGCTCTGTACAGCAGGGTCTCCCCTGCCAGCACAGCTAGACCTACACACTAGGCTCTATTAGAGAGGGGCAGGGGGGCGGCTGCCCTCTCCCCCCGGCCCGGCGCCGGACAAAGGGGGAGGCACGCAGCCCCCCGTGCGCTCGAGGGGCCCCCCCACAAGGCACACGGTTTCGGCATTACCTGCACGAAGACGACGCGACCACTTAGCACTTGACGCTTTTAAATAGTTTCTTAAAAAGGTTTCTTTAAAAAGCAACATAAACCAAGCTTTGTGTGTATGTGTGTGTGTGTGTGTGTCTATGTGTGTGTGTGTGTCTATGTGTGTGTGTGTTTTTCTTTTCTGGTTTTTAAAAGGAATGTTATCGGTCGTGGTTCCTGGTTGGGGGGGTCCTCTCACCGGCCCCTGCGATGCCGGGAGCTCCACGCCCCCCACGAGCACAACTTTTTGGATGTAAACGGTGCGGAAGTGATTTCCTGGAACCGAATAAAAAGGAGGGGCTGGGGCGATCGCGACTGGTTACAAACCAAGAGGGAAAAGCTCCTGTCCCCGGCCCCGCCGGCGAGGGGGGTGTGGGGGTAGGACGGAGGGGCCAGTGGCTACAGGGGGACACCGGGGGTGAGCGGGGATGGCCCCAGGTCGGGCATCGCAGGCAGCGCACCCCCACCCCCGCCACCACGGTCATCACCAAAATGTCTCTTTAGGGGGTCAGGGGGGATGAAACCAAAGAGGAGAAGCAGAAGTCACTGGGCGGCGCGGTGCTTCCTTCGTCAGCACATCCTAGGAGAGAGAGAGCTGTGAGCGGGACAGGTCTGGGGAGAGGGGGACGCGGGGCTGGCAGCAGGATGGGGACGGCGGGGGGCAGTGCTCCTCCAGCACCCACAGGTTACAGAGGGGCCCCGTCCCCCAGCGCCCACCTTGCCGACCTCAGAAGAGCCCGCAGTCCTTCAGGTTGTTTTTGATGATGACGTCAGTGACGGCATCAAAGACAAACTGCACGTTTTTGGTGTCGGTGGCGCAGGTGAAGTGCGTGTAGATCTCCTTGGTGTCCTTCCGCTTGTTCAGGTCCTCAAACTTGCTCTGGATGTAGCCGGCTGCCTCATCGTACTTGTTGGCACCTAGGGAGGGGGAAATGGCGCTGGGAATGCCCTGCGGCCACCTGGCACCAGGGAGCAGTTTCAAAGCCACCCTGCATAGCGGAGCCGTATCAGTAATCCAGCCCAGCAGCCCACACAAGGCTGCTATGGCATGGCTGTGCTGGGACATGTGTCCCCAAAATGCCACTGGCCCAAGGACCACAGCAGGGCGGGCGGGCAGGGCGCCGGTTGGGGTGGCATCTGTGGGGTGCACAGCGTGCCCCCAGGGCTCTCCCCACCGCTGGTCCCAATCTCTCTGCCTGCCCCTGGAGCTTTCTAAGCCTCTTACTCTTCTCATCACCCTCCCTCCGCTTTATCCACACGTTGCCCTGAGTGTGTATCTCCAGGCGCAGCCCGGGCACCTGATGAGCCTTGAACCGGGGCTACCCCAAACCAGCTCCTCCACCCCTGCCCAGCCCATGTCTGCCTGCCCAAACCCATCTCCCCCATCCCCAGAGCTCCCCACACGCCACCAAACCCCATGCAGCCTAGGTGACCCCACTGCCCCCCACATGCTGCACCATGCCGGGTCCAAGGCACGATGGCCACATTGGGACCCCCCCGCCTCTGGGCCACCCCACCAGCCCTAAGGATTCACTGCACAGAGCCCCAAAGGCTTCTTGGGCAAGAACCCCCTTCCTGCACCCCACACTCTGAGGCAGCAGAGCCGCTGCTGTCCCCATCGTGAGCCCCCCAACACCCCAGACAAGGGGGATGTATCAGCAGACGAACCCCTGACACAGCTGACGCCACCTGCTCTGTACCTGTGTACTCCGGGAAGCAGATGGTCAGGGGGCTGTGCACGATCTTCTCCTCGAAGAGGTCCTTCTTGTTGAGGAAGAGGATGATAGATGTGTCTGTGAACCACTTGTTGTTGCAGATGCTGTCGAACAGCTTCATGCTCTCATGCATCCGGTTCTGGCAGGGGACGGCACCGTGTGAGGCAGTCAGGGACGCGCACTGCACTGCCACCCCGCAAGCCGCCAGCCCCGAGCCTGGCCGCCGGGCTTGGGCCAGGCTGACCAGGGCACTTACGGCCACCAGCAGCCACTGGAACAGGGCAAGGGGTCACAGCAAGGGGTGGGGGTCTCCTGGAGCACAGGATGACGGAGCGGGCACCCTAAACCTGAACCTCTGCCCCCTCGCTCACCATCTCCTCGTCTTCCGCCAGCACCAGGTCATAGGCACTCAGGGCCACGCAGAAAATGATGGCTGTCACCCCCTCAAAGCAGTGGATCCACTTCTTCCGCTCCGAGCGCTGGCCGCCCACGTCAAACATCCTGTGGAGCAGGGGCAGCATGAGCAGGCAGCACCCCCAGACCCCGCACTCCCAGACCTGCCTTGGTTTCCCCAGCAGACCCGGGAGAGGGTGCCCGTCAGGGCTCTGCCCTTATTTCCCAGCCAGTGCTGTTCCCCCTGTCACCGGGGGCAGGACCAGGCCGCCTGTGCCTGGAGATGTCACTGCTGTGCTCCCACCTCCAGCAGATGACCTCACGGACCTGCTCCAGAGTGGACGCTGCTGGGTTTGGGCTGGGGACGCGCAGGTGGGATTACAGACAGCACAAGGACGATGTGCACCGCGTGCCTCTCCCACCCCAGGCACCAGAGGATGCCCTGGATCCACAGAGCAGAGCCTGGCGGGCAGCGCTGCATCCTCCACAGATGGATTTTTCTGGCAGCCAGCCCTGTGCTTGGCTGCTGGAGAGGCTCTGTCACTGCTGGGCTCCCCTGGGGACCCCAGGGCCATCCTGCCAGTCCCTGCTGCCACCTCTAAGGCCCTAGACTGGTGTGGAGGAGCCACCATGCAGCCTTGGTCAGAGTGGACGTTTTGGCAGATGTACTCCAGTCCCAGCCCCAAGCCAAGCCCGACCTCATCATCACCATCACCATCACCAGCACCATCACCAGCACCAGCACCAGCACCAGCACCAGCACCAGCACCAGCACCAGCACCAGCCCTGCGCTCCAGCAAGGCTGGGGCATGCTGGCCCCAGCACACAGACAGGATCCAGCCCTGCGAGGGAAGGGCAGGAGGACTTGTGCCTGGAAAAGGGCTGGGCGTACTTGAAATGCAGGTCCTTGAAGGTGAAGTGGGTCTCCACAATGCCGGTGGTCTTCACCCTGGTTCGCAGCACGTCCTGCTGCGTGGGGATGTAGTCAGCCCGGGCTATCCTCTCCAGGTCATTCAGGTAGCTGGGGAAGGAGCAGAAGGGCACTGTGTAAGCTGGGAGGCAGGGCAAGGGACACCTCGCATGCCAGGGGACATCCCAGGGGCGGCACCAGGCAGCCCCACAGCGCCCGCACCATCCGGGCTGGGCAACACTGAGCCGGGCATCCCAGTACAGAGACCCCATCCACATCCTGGAGTCCCCCCCGCGGGCTGGGGACACGGGGACAGCGGGACAGGACCACGCCGCCTCCAGGGAACCGCAAACCCCAGCGGATGACGTGGCCAAAGGGACTGCAGAGACCAGGGCTCAGGGACAGAGCTCCGGCACCGGGGCTTGTGCGGCCCGAACGCTCCCCATCTCGCGGCGGGGGGAAGCGGAAGGAGGAAAGCATTCATCGCCACGGCAACGGACCGCAGCGCCAGCGGAAACAATTTCTGGCGCCGTGCCATTTATAGTCAAAAAACACAAAGGCCTCGTCCGCGGAGGAAGTGGGCACAGACCTCTGCTCCCGGCAGGGACGTCCCCGCTCCCTGCTGGAACAACCATCAGCTCTAATCGCTTTGGCTCCAGTTAATTGGGTTACGATAAGCAGGCAAATCAGCAAATCAGGTCTGTGCCAATGCAGCCCCGTAATCTGTCAAGAGCCGCGCTGAGCTGCTGGGCATGCGATGGGGGGGCTGGGACGCAGGGACTCCGGCTGCGGCGGCCACGGGGACCCCGACAGCGGTAGCCGTACCCAGCTGCCGCGGTGCGGGGAGCAGGGCAGCGGGGTCAGAGCCCGGGGCGCTGGGACCCCGTGGGGGTGCGGGTGCGAGCGGGCAGCACGGCGGAGGCGCAGCCGGACCACACCTCCCCAGCGAGCTCGAAAACAGCCGGAAACGCACCCGGCCTCCAGCTGACACAAAAACAGGAAACAAGTGCTGGGGAGGCAGGGCCAAGGCGGCGGCGCTCGGACCTGACGCCCGCTCACGGCCGCCCTGGTACCCTGCCCTGGGTGGGGACACCATCTCCGGCCAGCAGGGACGGTGGCACTGGATAAAGGCTGAGGCCACAGCTCATTGGTACGAGTAGGGAAAGCCTTTTAATTAGTACTTGTCCAACACCTGTAACACACCGGATGCCGCACAAACACTATTAGGATGATCTCGATTGGAAGACGCTTGGACCGAAGATGCGTTTGCCCAAATCACACGTCTGAGCTCCAGGCACCTGGAGCATCCCCTGTGCCGCAGGAACAGCAAAGGGGCATCAGCCTGGTGCTTGCTGTCAGAGAGGGACGGCGCGGGACGTGGCCAGGAGCTGGCCAGGAGGAACTGAAAGCTGTGGGTGCCTGCAACCAAGCGCGGGGCCGGCACAGAGCGGACACTGCAGCTTCTCCTGCACCAGTTCTGGCTGTCGGCTTTCAGGCATCATTTTTCCCAATGATCCCAGTGTAGAAGAACAATCATGCTTTAGGCAGATTAACTTATTTATTAAATCTCTTCGGGGATAAACCAAACCAGACGCAGTCAATTTACCTATCTAAGCACTAGGTTGCCAGCTAATATGCTAGTGTAATGCCAATCTTTTCCATATAAATCCATTTGAAAAAACAAAGCAAGCTATCTTGCGCATCCCACTCAGAATAAGCATCCCCGCTTTCTTATTTGGGGTTTTTCCCTGCGTGGTTACACGCTCCCCATGCAGATGAGCATATGTGGGGGTGAAGCAGCTGGGAGGAGCCTGCAGCCCCAGCCCCACCTTGCCAGGCTCTACTCTACCCATGCACCAATCCTTCTCATTTAAGCAATCATTGCTGGGGGGGCAGAGGAAAATTCTACCCAGAAAGAAATTCAGCACTAACCATCTTCTTGCAAGGTGAACCAGCGCTGGAAATAGCACCCATGTGAAGAAAACCTGCGCCCAACACAGAGGGGGATGAGGGGCTTGTGCCTGGCAAGGAGGGTCCTAGCTGGGGAGTGGGGATGCTGCAGTGACGCAGTGCGAGTGCCTGCTGGGGGGAGCAAAGCCCCCACCCCCCTCCCAAACCCCACTGGGATGGCTCCATTCCACAGTGATGAGGGCACTGCCCAGAGCAGCACTGAGCCCATGGGGCACAAGACGTGCGAACCCACAGAGCTAGACGGAGGAAGGCTCGGCAAGAGGAAGGCACAGCAGTCATCCTCCCTGCCTGGAGGAGGAGGAGGAGGAGGAGGAAGGGTACTCACTAGGCAGCGGAGTCGTTCAGCTGGTATTCACGGGAGCGGTTAAAGCAGGCCTGGACCCCGTGGTCAGCCCACAGCCTCCGGATCACGTTGGCGAGGTCCTCAGGCATGATGCCCTGCTCCTCTGCGGTGCAGGAAAGCGCAAAGAGCTGTCGAGCATCGTCCTGTGGGAGAACCAGGGGCGAGCGTCACCTCTGTCGCCCTCCGCAAGCCCTGGGAACTCCCACCCTTCCCAGGGCTGCCCATCATGGACACCCGCAGGGAAAAAAAAAACAACAACAACAACAACAAAAACACAGGAATGCCAAAAATCACTTCTCCTAGCCCAGGAAACCCATGGCTTTCCTCTCTCCTCCCATCATTCACGCTTTGGGTCCCTCCCATCCTCACTGCCTGGGCCAGGAGATCACAGCCCATGGGACAGCGGAGGAGCTTGGGCAGGGCCACCCTGAACCCTGGTCCAGCGTTGGGAGCTTCTGCTCCCAAAAGGGGCAGGGGCACAGCAGGCACCAGGGGGCACGCACCGCTCTGGAGGAGTCTCCGAAGTCGATCTGCAGGTTCCCCATGGCCTTGATGATGGCCATGATGGACTGGATTGTGTTGCTGTAGACCACGGCTTTGTACTGCCGGCACTCCTCCTCCGAGTAGCCATCTTCATGGATGATCCTGGGGGCAGGGGACAGGGTCACTCTCTGCCCTGCTCATTGTGCCACCAGCCAGGGGCTCCCCAGAGCCTCTCCAAGCTGCCACCAGCCTGGGGAGCAACTCCAACTCCGGGCATCATGTCAGGGAGCCACTGAGGACGTGCTCGGTGCCGCAGCAATGAGGCTGCCAGCACTGCTTCGGAGGCTGCGTGATGCCATCACCGCCAGCTCGGAGCCTTTGACACGCCAGGCAAATAACGGGGAGCAGCACGGTGCTGCTGGAAAGGGGGAGAGGCTCCCCCGCGGGCCTTCCCGCCTGTGCTACACAGGAGGATGAGCCCAGCGGCACCCATGATGCCGCGCCAGGTGCGGGGATGTCCCCAGCTGCCCTGCTCCTCCCCGCCAGGTATTTGCTTTCACAGTGGCTCTCCGCAGCCAGCGTAACCACAGGCACTCGAGCTCACTGCCACCTTTGATTTGCAAGTCGATGAAATATTCAAACGAGCGTTTGCCCTGGATAACTCCCCCAGCTGGCGCTAGCCTGGCAGCAGGGACGCTGGGGACATCTGGGACAGCAGTAACTCCACCGGGAGCTTCCCAGCCCCTCGCCTGGCACTTTTGGCCACTGCAGCATTGGCCAGCACATCCTGAGAGCCTGGTCCTGGGGTTTCACTGTCGCACCCGGGCATCCCCAGAGCTGCTGGGAGGGACAGGGCAGGTCCCCTGGACTACTCACTTCATCTGTTTGACAATGGTGCTCTTCCCAGACTCACCGGCACCTGCGGAGGAAGGAGATGGACAAGCCGTGAGCTGCAGCCTGAAGCTGGGGCTGCCTCTGCCACCACAGATATCTCCGTCACGCGTGTTGGGACCCCTGGCTCTCTCACAGCTAAGAAAGCATTAAAATAGCCTTAAAAAGACAGAGAGGAGCCCAGGGAGCTGGGACATCTCCACGAACCACTCCAAGGGATCCAGCAGATCTGCTCCCCTTCTCCTCCAGCCACTTGGGGTGGTTATTTCCAGCACGGAGCATCCCCACTCCCTGAACCAGCACCAGCGCTGTCACCCACGGAGCAAGGTCGTGCACAGAAGCACCATTGTCACCGAGGGGTTTCCATCGACCAGAGTAGGGTTTGGTTTAACCCCAGTCTGTGCCTGGGTCCAGGAGGAGAAAACCCAATGGGCTTCTCCAACAGAGCAGGCAGGAGAGTGGAGCTGGGGGACAGAGCCCAAAGTGGGGCCGTTTCATGATGCCCAGGGTCATCTGCACGGCCGGGGAAAACCCAGACAGGTTTGGTGGCAGCCAGGGATGCGTCACCCTCAGCGACAGCTCTGCCGTCGCCCCAAGCAGAGAGGACGCACAGCTCCTGCCAGGCTGTCCCTCCCTCCCCGGGCTGGGAGGGCGGAAGGAGTGAAGTCACCCTGGCTGCTCCAGCTACAAAAAGGGAAGCTGAAAGAGGAAGCTCGAAGGGACACTGCCTGTCCCTCGTCCCTTCTCTGGGCAGGGACAACTGCCTGCAGCAATCCTCCAGCACAGGGGCTTCGAGCGGTGCCGCTGGGGGATGCCAAAAGGCAGAGCAGGGTGGGATGCAAACCCGGGAGGAGCCCTGGGGTCCTCCTGTGCGAGGTCCCAGCAGCACAGCACTCTGGGCATCCTCTTCCACCCCTCCCCGGGGTTCTCCCCGCCTAGGCTACACTTCATACCCAGCCCCAGCCCCCTGTCCACATGGGTCGCTCGCACCCCAGATGCTGGAAGGTCCCCGCGTGCCCAAGGCGCGAGCACCGCCATCCTGCCAGCTGCCTCTCAGCTGAGCGGCGCTACCCTTGAAGAGGGCCCCAAGCAGCTAACGGCAGGGCTGCTCCACCGCTGGCCACAGAAGGGGAAGAGAGATTACAGAGGAGCTCAAAAAATGGAGATTATGCTAAAATTAACCTGCAAAAGCACAGCCCATGGTCATGGCCGAGACGCAGCAGTGAGGGAGCGAGGCAGCGGCGGCACACGGGGCACGGGCAGCGGGTGGATGTCGCCTTCTGCACGGGTGACGGCCATGTACCCCCGCGGAAAGCAGCACGGCACCACGCAGCCTGGGTACGGAGCCCGTGTGGAGGCTGGGGCTACACGGAGGTTATGCGCTCGCCGCTGCACCGCGAGCTCACTGCCCGCCCCGACAGCTCTGCTCTTGCAAAAACACGGTGGCACCGTGCTTGTGGCTGCAGACCCCAGCAGGGCAGGAACCCGGTGCTCTTCTGCGGGCACCGCTGTTCCCGTCTGCCCCAGAAAGCATCAGCCGCTCCCACAAGGCACTGCAAGGGGCTGTGCCTGCCCACGGTTGGGCAGGGATGTTCGTCCCCCTCCCCACCGTTCCCTGGGTGGCTAAGAGTTCCAGCAGGATGGGATGGGCAGAAAACCAGCTCCCCCCGGGAGGAAGAGTTTCTGGCCATGGAGCGCTCAGCACTGCAGGACGCCAAGGGAAAGAGCTCAGCAAACCAACCGGGCCAATTTGGTGAACTCTGGTGGTCCAGCACTCATCCCTTGGGGGCGGAATCTGCTGCCCTCCCTGCTGCCCCTGGCCAGCAAGTGTCATGCCGTGCCCATCAGCCTACCTTCAAGACCACGCATCCTGATCCCCCTCCAACACTCAAAACAAAAAAGCACAAGGGTTACGATGCTTTTCTTGGCGCTTGCCCCAGGTGTCCCCATCACATTTTCCACGCTGCCATTGAAGTCCCTTCTGCCACCACCCTTCCTAGCCCTAACTGCTCTTCCCAAAGCCGAGTGTCAGCAGTGAGGGTCACATCCCGGTATCTGCCAGGCAGGGCATCCCTCTGTCTCCATCCCATACCAGGAGGCCACATAAGGGGCCACACGGCAGCAACACACTCCTGCATCCAAGGCAGGACCCAGCGTGCATCCACAGCATCTTTCTTTGGTTAAGGGACGCCGCAGATGACACGTGTTTCTCATTTGGCCCAAAATATATGATTTGGCTGGAACCTTGCAGGCTTGACCTGACAGAAATAAAACTGCGCTTGGTTTGGAGAGGTGGATCGGGTTTCTTTCTTTCTTTCCACCCAGAGCTTCCCCTGGCTCTGAAGGCCATCTTCTTCGGAAAAGGATCCTTGCAGCCAGCCACTGTGTGGAAAATCACTGCTCAGACCAGCTGGCTGCGGGGCCACGGCGCAACGCGAGCCCCCACGCAGGGACAGCGCACGGCCCCGCCAGCCCCCTGGTTGCAGAAGTGCACGTTGCATGGGGAACGGTCTCGGGAGCCCCGCTGGTGCCAGCCCTGGGCCACCCCCGTGCAGGGAAGCCGTGACAGCAGGCGCTGGCCTAGGGCATCAAGCACCGTCCCCACAGACCCTGAGCGTACCCGAAGCAGGTCCCTGCCTGGCTCATCACAGCCCGCAGAGGCGTCCCTGCGGCAGGGGCTGCGCAGCCAGCCCGCGCCTCGCCGACACGCCGCTGCTCTCCTCTCCCTGCGGCTTTGAGGGCATCAATTAACATGGTGCGTAACTGCTCCCCAGACGTGACCCCGGCCTGCAGCGGGAACCCTCGCCAGGAGGCGCGTGGGGAGGGACGGAGCCTGTCCACGAGCGCACGCACGCAAAGCCAGTTTTCAAACTGAGCGTTGAGTCACATTAGCTGCGGGGAAGGCATTTTTTGTTTTCGTAATCCGTATTTAGCAGGAGCGCTTTAGTACCTCATTAACTCTGACAGCATAATTGCAGCCTGAGCAGTGCCTGCAGAGGCAGAGATGCCAGCACCAGGCAGGATGGGGCCCCCTCACCCCACGGCACCCAGACCCGGGCACTCCAGGGAGAGGTGAAGATTTCAGCAGGAGCCCAGCAGGGCCAGGCTCCACTCTGGTGGCGAGGGGCAGCGGCAGAGCCCACGGCACAGGCAGAGCCCTCGGGCACGTGCAGCAACACCCAGAAGGACGCCAGGACCACGGCAATTAGCATCCCCCTCCAATTTCCCTTTCAAATCACATCCTTTGCCTAATGAACAGGCAACCGGTAACTGCCATGGGAGCTGCACTCCTTCTCCCAGCACTGCGCGACGGGGCGCTCCCAGCAGCATGCGGATAATGGCTGGGATGCGGATGCTAGGAATGTACGGGGAGGTAAACCCGTCCCCTGCCAGCGGCTGCCTAAATGCCATCAACACCACGTGGAGGGGACCAGGGCTCAGGGCACCCCTGGGACCTGCTGCTGAGCAACCCAGCCCTGGGCCGGAGGCAGAAGCTTCCCCCCAGCCACGGCTCCAGTGCCTGGAAGACACTGGCCGCCGACCATTCGGCCCCGACACAATCCGCAGGCACGGAGCCAGGCAGCACGCGCGCTTCCGGAGAGGGGCGGCTTCCCCGCTGCAAGGAAGGACGCTTCCCGCCCGTCTCCTCTGTCCCCTGCATGTGGCTCCTGGTGCTGGGAGCTGCAGCCTGCCCGGTGTCCCCACACCGCCAGCACCGGCTGTGAACCCCCCCCAGCGCACCCAAGCAGGCCGGGGTCCCAAGCCGACACGTCACCCATGTCCCCAGGGGACGGAGGCATGTGGCTGCCACCCGCATTTTGTCACAGCATGGCCTGGCCCGGATCACAGCTGCTGGGACACAACCGCGCTCATTCCCAGGCCATCTTACAAAAATAGGAGAAGCGCTCACTCTTGGGCTGCTTTTCCCTTTTTAAAATAATCTTTAAATTTTAAAAATAAGCAAGCAGATGGCCAGCTCCAAAACGCAACCTCCCGGCGACACTCTGCCAAGGAGAAACCTATTTCGGCTGCGGTTCCACCTTTTAATGATTCCTTTCAGATAGCCCTGGAGCCCACTCCTGGGGACCCCAGCATCACTGGGAGCAAGGCTGGAAAACATCCCCTGTTCCTCAGCTCTGGGCAGCCACAGTGGCCGGGATGCACCCCGGGGATCAGCTGCCACATCCGGAGCCCAGCCCTGCTCCTCCTCGGCATCCGCCAGCCAGGGCTGAGCCATCCTAACGTCATGCTGCTTGGGGACAAATGGCAGACGCATGCTTCCTCACAAGTGGAGGCTTCCTCACCTCCTGGCAGGAGGCAGGGATGTGGTCGGCAAGGGTCTGAGCCCCCAGCGGGCATTGCCACGGACGCATGCATTTAGGGCCTCCTGGAGCAGACACGTCTCTGCCTGGACGGGGACACAGCAGCAAGGCAGGGGAGCACAGGGTGGGGATGTGTCCCTACCCTGAGCAGGTGGGCAAGGAGGGACAGGGGCAGCAGGGACTGGTTCCTCGGCACCAGACATGTCCCAGTCGCCAAACGCGATTTTCAAAACTCTGGATCAAAAGCACAGTCACCATGGTGGGAGAAAAAGACTCAAAAAAAAAAAATTCCCCTCGACATTTTCCTTCCTATCTAAAATAGATGGAAAAATGCTTTAAAAATAATTGCATGTAAAAAAAAAAAAAGCCACAGCAACGCTGAATGTTTTTCCAAGCGGCTATCTGATTTCTGTGCAGAGCTGGCCACTCTCCAGGAGGGCCCTGCCTGCCCAAGAGGAGCTGGGGTGGATGGGTGCTGCTGCCCAGGGGTCCCCACGTGCCCCCTGCACAGGCGCTGTGAGGGGACAGTGCTGCGCCAGGGCTGCCTGCATGAAACTTGGAGCAAAGGGCAGAGGGAAAAAACACCCCCTGCACCTCCATCACATCCCGGCGTGCCCCCCAGCCCCAGTCCGGGGGCTGAGTGCCAGAGCTTGAATTTGAAGTCACTGCATGGAGGTCTGTGGCTCAAAAAGGGTGCAGAGCAGCTCGGTGGCACCTGGGACATGCGGCACAGGCCGGACCACAGCCACATCCAGCCACACCACCCGCTTCCAGGCAGCCGATGGAGACACGACTCAGCCTGTGGCTTTCTGGCAAAAAGCACTAGAAACACACCAGAAAAAATCCTCTGTGGGAAGGATGTTCGCAGCAAATGGGAGGACGGTCTGGGCTGGGGACAGCTTTTCTGCACACCCCCCGCTGCTGACAAGGGATGCTGGCATTTACAGGCTGGACAAAACTATTCCTGTGCCTTTTTTCCAGGAATCAAGAAAATTATTTTCTTGCTTTCTGCCTCTGAAATCCCAGGAGCAGCAACTCTCCCCCTCCGTTTCCCCTGGTATCTTCACGCTCTTGCCCCCAGGGCTGTGGTTGCACCGGATCCTTTAAGTCCCTGCAGGGATTTGGGGCAGCGAGCTGCCCTGTCCTGTCCTCCTGGACACGCTCGGGGCCACCACCACCCATCACTGGGTGCTGCAAGGGAAGGCTTCTGAATACAACCTGCACGCCTGCTCTGTAACGTAAAATAGATACGTACACCCCTGTCAAAAACGCATCTGAGCTGCTGGGGAGGTGCAAAGCCCAAGAGCTGCTCTCCGGGTGCACTCAGCACCTCACCAGCGTGGACGCAGGGGCACCACTCCCGTCTCCTCGCTGGAGCTCGTCCTGGGCACCCTGCGCTCCCCAGCCCGCACCTGCCCCAGGGCCGGGCACCTCCTGATCACTGCCGTGCTCTGCGATACTGCGCACTGGGTGTCCTCCCGCAGAAGGACCCGGACCACTTCACATCGCCCCATGGGCATGAGGGGCTCCTGAGTGCTGATTTGGGTGCTTCAGCACAACCAGATCACAGAACGGTCCGGGCTGGAAGGCATCTCCCGGTCCAGGCCCAGCCGCGGGCAGGGCCATCTGCCACTGCACCTCGCCGGGACGGGGCAGCCGCCGCTCCTCCGGGCGCCCTCGGCGCGGAAAGCTTCCTCCTTCCAGTCAATCTAAACCTACCCTCTTCAGTTTAAAACCAATGCCCCTCGTCCTGGTAAAAAGTCTCTCTGCGTCTTCCTTGCAAGCCCCCTTTACGCACCGAAAGGCCACAAGGAATGGCGCAGGGCGTGGGGCAGGGCGGAGGAGGGACAAACAGCGAGGCAGGAGCAGGCTGCTCACAGGCACGCGAGCCAGCGGCAGCCCTGTGAGCGCTGGGGAAACGCAGCCGCCGAAAGTCGCAGCTGGTCCCTCCCTTCCTCTATTTTTGTGCAAGCAGAAGAAGCCGCTGAGCCCAGGCACTGCAGCCTCCTCCCTGTCAAGGCCGGGCTGGGGAGCGAACCCGGAGCCCGGCGTCTGCCACCTTGCTACCACCCAGCCCGGGACGGAGCCATTCTCACTCTGAGGGCTGGCATCGCTTCAACAGCACCAAAAAGCCACACGCACCACCTCTGTTAGCTCGCTGCAGGCCTCTGCGTGACTTACATCCAGCCGTGGGTGCTGCCCACCTGTGAGGTCAGGTCCGGGGAGCACCCATCTCCCTGCTCCCCGCGATGGGGGACGGGGGCAGCGCTGCCGGCCAGGGACAAAGGGCTTTGGTTTGATGGCAACACCTGTGGAGGCTTCCCATGAAAGCCCAAATACCTAATGAGAGAGGCAGAGATTACCACCGCTCTACAACCTAGGAGGGCGGCAGAGCTGACGGCCAACAAATCCCTCTTCTTTCTCAATCCTAAGCAGGCAGAAAATGATTCAAAGGCTGTCAGCACAGGGTACCGCTTGTCTGCCAACAAGAACCCATCGGAACGGGTTGCAGTAGCACCAAGGACCACATACGTCTTCCCCACCAGCTCCCAAATGCAGTTGGGTTTGAGGGAGGGTTCTCCCTCTTAATCTGGATTTCTCCTGCTGTCTGCAAACCGTGCCCTCAGTGACAGGTCCTGGGGTGCATATGGGTCTGCTTCACCAAACTAACAAAAAAATAGCTGGAAAATGAAAAAGCCGGAAGGGAGGAAGACCCAGCGCAGCAAGGAGAGGTCCAGGACAGGCACACTCCACTCGTCCTGCCAGAACAGCAGCCCCGTGCACCCAGCACCACTTTTGGCAGCGGTGAGGATTTGGCAGGACTGGTGATTTCACTTCTGCCTTGCACCGGACAGAAACAGCTGGGAAGGCAAAGCCTGCACCAGTGCGAGGCAGAGGCTTGCATCGCTGCACCCATCCTTGCTGCCACTGTATTTTGGAGACAGGGTGGAGGCAGCATCGAAGCCCACCCATGGAAGAGGATGCGGCGGTTGAGGAGCTGCCAGGCAACAACTGAGGGGCTTTGATTTGCGGGCGCATCAGCTGGGAGCCCCGCCAGCGCGCACAAAAGCTGCGGTGTCCGCTGGAAATGTGTGGCTGCGGCTCCTGGCAGCAGCTGCCCTCCCCGCGGCAGGCGGTTCCCATCACCCTGCCCCATCCAGGGAGTTCTCAGCTTTTCCTTAGCATTGCCTAGGACCCCTCAGTGGGTGCCACCCCAGCTGCTCCCCACGGGCTCTGGAGCATTTTTCAGGTGCGTCTTGGTTCAGAAATGGGCAATAATAGCCCAGGCTTCAGCACTGTTTACACTTGAACAGCTGCTATGGGGAAAAAAAAATTAAAAAAAGAAAAAAAAAAAAGAGTCGTTTCATTCTGTTTTTGGCTTTAGAAACCCACCGCGATCAGAAACACCAGACTGGCCCCGGCAAAGGGCCAGGGAGCATAACCACCCTCCTCTCAGCTCCGCTTCGGGGACAGTGCTGCCCGCTCTACCCGAGGCATCAGGATGCGCACTGGATGGACAGCCATGGGAAAGCCGTGGGCACACAGCAGCGCTGCTGGCCAAGGAACCCTGGGCCACCCCTTGCTTTCCTGGCAAGCTGGGAGCGAGTGGGCAGCGATGCTCACTGCAACACCGCTCACCCCATCTCAAACCTGGGGTGCCCTGGGGGTGACACTGCTGCCAAACACCTGGATGCTTTCTTTGGTGTTTTGGGATGCCCCAGGCCAGCCTGAGCACTACTGCTCTCTCCGGCAGAGGCACAAGGAGGAATTAACAGGGAGAAGCACAGAGTGGGAGCGGCTGGTGGGCACCGCCGCGATGGAGGCACCGCCGCGATGGAGGCACCACGTGTCTGCCCTGCAAAACCCGCGGGGTTTCGCTCTGCCAGCACCTTCCCCTCCCCGGAAACAAGCAGGGCTGGGGCTGCCCGTGCCTCCTGCCCGGCTTGCACAACCGGGGCAGCCGCTGGCCCCGAGCCCCCCGTTCCCAGAGCTGCCCCTGTGCAGCACAGACCCAGGAGCCACGGCCCTGCCAGGAAGCGGCATACGTAGGAAAATAATCGCTGCATTAAAGCGACCGCTTCACAGCATTAATTCCGTATTTATCAAGGCAGGCTGTGTTTGAACAAATAAGCCGCTGCCTGATTTCACCATGACTTCCTGCTGCTCTCGGCTTCCTCTATTGAAGAGGGCGACGAGAAAGACATTTTCTGCTGGCGAGGCAGCAGCGGGGGAGTTTCTCCTCCTGGCCCCAACCCGTGGCCCACGCCAGGGCTGGGGGCGGCCCGGGGCAGAGCGCTCCCCAGGGAGAAGGCCCGGCCGGCAGTTCTGGGAGCAAATAAATAACGTGCCCTGCCCTGGGGCAAGGCGGGGAAACGGCTCGGCGCAGCATCCCCGGCGCGCCGGCACCGTTAGGAAAGCAGCACCGCGGGGCGGCCCCGGGGCAGAGCCGCTCCCCGGGACTCGGGAGGGAGGGGATACCCGGGGGGGGGTCCCGGCACCCCGGGATGGACACTGATGGGGTGGGGCCCAGAACGGCGAGGGGTGGGGGGGCAGCGCCCCACTTGCGAGGGGGGACCCTTGGAGATGAGGTGGGGGTGGAACCGCAGGGCGGCTGCGG
>VXAL01016715.1:4357-16315 GCA_013399475.1 Chauna torquata
ACCAGAACCCCCAGATCCCTTCCTGTGGGGCTGCTCTCCAGCCTCTCGTCCCCCAGTCTGTACGTACAGCCAGGGTTGCCCCTTTCCAGGTGCAGAATCCAGCACTTGCTCTTGTTGAACTTTATGCAGTTGGCAAAAAAGAAATACATTCCCCTGACACACATTGCCATGGAGATCTCTCATGCTTTAAAGTAACAATCCAATTTTGAGTGTGCTTGTGGACTTACTCTCTGTTGATCGTACCCTAAATTAATGTTCTGCTGCCAAGAACTTGAAAGAGATAAATACACTATTAACCATTGTTGTAAGCATAGTACACCCGTAAGTAGTAAGAGTTACATACAGTTATCAGCCTGTCAAGTTGTGTTATAATAGATCATAGGTCCTCTGGACACAATAACAACTCAGTGCAACTCACCTAATAAACACAGCATAACAGAATATCAGTTTAGCCCTTTACAGTTCTCTCTGCTGCTGTTGTAAAAAGCACTTTGGGTGTTTTTTATATCAACAGGCCAGTCAGCATTGTGACTTGGGCAGGAAGAAATCAGGATTTGGAAAGTGCTTTTGGAGACTGGTCAATGGGGAAACATCCTTTGGACCCTGTGGCTTGTGTACATCAGGATCACACATCCTTTCTTGGTCCTGTAGGCACTGTTTGAACTATTTAACTGTTCGAGGGAAAGGCACAGCAGAGCTGTTGGTGTACTCTGAGCCCTTCCAGCACCCAGAGACTCATGCCCATGGCTGAATGTGCTCTCAGTACCATACAACTAGAGAGCTGAAATTTAAAGCATGTGTTTGAGAAAGCACCACTGTTCAGTGCTACTTACGGAAACAACCTGCTATAATAAAAGAAATCTTTTCGTACTAATTCGTGCTGGAGATGGTCCAGGACCCACTCATGCGGGGAACTGGAGTCCCAGTTATTATATGTTGATTTGGCAGCAGGTTAAAGGCTCTTACTACTTTAAAAAAAAAAAAAAAATCCTGGTCCATGCTTTGTTAACATCTCTGTCACAGTCCTGTCTTTTGGCAAAGAGTTAAAGAGTTCAGAATGCTGCAGTTCATAGTAACGTAGCAGATATGAGCAGAGAGGTCTACGCTGATTTTTTGCACCCTCTTTAATCAGTGGTGACACTTTCAGTTCAGCAATTTCATCTCAGTCAGGACTTCACCCTATTATATTAACTGGAAAACACTTTGCAGACATGCAGGTACAGTTGGAAATAAAGAACATATTTCAGTGGTACTTCTCCCCCACACAGGGAAGCACTGAATAGCAAAGGCACTGCTCCAGCCGCAGAAAGAGCTCAGTGCACGGGAGAAGCTCCTTAGCTCAGCTCCAGCATCGGAGTGACAGAGCTGTGCCAGGGCCAGCTTGCCTGTACTGTTCTCCATGGCACACACAGGTTTCTGTGCTCAATTTCATGACCAGAGCTTTTTTATGGAAAAAGTTTTTACTCACCTATTTACACCACTGACTCACAGAAGTAACTTTATATATGTACACATTTATGTATGTTGAACTAGTTAGTTCATTCTGGGTGAAGATAGTGCTCTGTAAGCTATAAAAACAGTGAATTTTCTTACACGTCATGGCTTTGTTCTTATATCTTAAAAAACAGCAGTCTTTCTGCTATCTAATAGTTATCTGCTGAAGGACATCTCAGAGACAAGAAGTTCATTGCTTTTAGCACTGTTTTGAGGTTTCCAGGTTGTTTCTTTAATCTTACTGTACCTTGAGTCAATCCTTAGTTGGTCTGACTCATGCAAGTCAGTGGAGATAATGTGAGCTCTCTCTTAGATATGAAAGCTAAGAACGTACCCGTCTTCTACTCCTATGCATAGCCCATCTCAGTTCTCACGACATTGTATGTGTAATTTGTAACCCACCACACTCCTTGCAATGGAGGAGTACTATCATTCCCGTTTGAGAGTGAGAGTCTTGGTACCTCAGTTTCCTCCGTGATATGTCCATGGTCATGTTAGAAGTTAGTGGCATATTAGGGTACACCAACACTCCTAAATAAAAGGGGACCATGAACTGGGCTCAAGCACTGGGCACTGGGGTCACCACTCTGCTCAGCCAGCAGCTATGTCCCTGGTCTAGTTCAGACAGCTCCAGCTAGGTCTCTCCTGGGCAGCTCTGTGTCAGGGGCAGCCCATCCTAAACACCATGCACAGGAGCCAAAGCGTTCATGTGGACCTTGGGCCATGGGTCTGTCCCTGGCACTTCATTCTTCAGCCTTTGAGGCTTGGAGTTAGCTTCAAGTCAGTCCCAAGCCCTAAGCTAGTGACAAAGCTATAATCAGTCTTTCCTTCATTTACATGGATTTAATTTTAGAACTTTGCAAGTCTGAAATGTTTTCTCTTCTGAACAGTGCTACAAATATTCCCAGAATTATCACTATCTGCGTTGTGATCCTGTGTACTGGCTAAATGCTAATGCACTGGGATATGGTGCCACATCATAATTTTTATTACTAAAAACACATCTTAACATTGTTAGCTGCTTATAACCATGTGTCTAGATGTTCACCCCACGGTGTCTCATTTCTAATGACAAATATTTAACGTGCAAGTTTATGCTTCTGTCCTATGTGTCTAAAACATCTGCTCCCTTTGTACCACCACTCTAACAAGGCAACTAGTTCAATGTACCACATTATATTTCCTCGTACCTAATAAGCTTTTGCAATCTGATTTACTTGCTTAATGTGCGTAGGACTAGTTGTCTGTTAGTAAGTTAAATGTTCCCCTAAAAAACTTGTCTTTGCTTTTCACTATGTCCTCTATGCTGCCACTTACTATGAAAAAGAATTGCAGCAGGATAACTTGATTTCTTCATAGAGACAGATTTGATGTTTATTTGGATGACTGTTATAGATTCAGAAGTAAACTCAGTATTTTTAAAAATCAGGAAAGCATAGCTGAAAGTTTCATAAAGTGTTGAAGATGAATTATGTATAGCCATCTGTTATGTTCCACATATCTTGTAAGAAAGAAAATCATTCAGACTCAGCCATAGGCATACGCTTTTCTTGAGTCTGTTTGCAGGGGAGGTAAGAAAAATCTGATTTCGAATGAAGAAACTATTGAATAAACTAAATATGGGACTAGGCCAAAGTAAAACAAAAAGGTTGAGTAATTAAAACAAAACAAAACAAAATAAAACAAAAAACTAAGTACTAGCAGATTATTTAATTGGCTGGGAAGAAACCTAACTAGAGAGCACTAGAGACTTCAGTGGAACAAACAAATTTACAGTCTGACTTTGCACAAATTACCTTGAGATAACTGTAAAGCCTCTGATTATCCTCAGCTTGCTTTACTGTTTATTCATAATTGCCAGTCTCCGAGAAGTAACCACTGGGAATCTCTGCTCCATCAGAATCATCGGATGAACTAGACATCTCTGCATACGAGAATCTTGCAGGTCCACACTGCTCTTTTATAAATATGAGTCCTCCATGATGTGAGGCCCAGAGATCTGCCTGCCCCCTGTACCATCCAACTCAAGGACACAGAATTACTGAATCAGTGGTTGGAGTTGGAAGGGACCTCTGGAGGTCATCTGGTCCAACCTCCATGCTCAAGTAGGGACACCTACAGCAGGTTGCCCAGGACCGTGACCAGGCGGCTCTTGAAGATGTCCAAAGATGAAGACTCCACAACCTCTCTGGGCAACCTGTGCCAGCGCTCTGTCACCTGCACAGTACAGAAGTGCTTCCTGATGTTCAGAGGGAACCTCTTGTGTTCCAGTTTGTGCACACTTCCTCTTGTCCTGTCACTGGGCACCACTGAAAAGAGCCTGGCTCCGTCCTCTTTGCACCCTCCCTTCAGTTATTTATAGACATTGATGAGATCCCTCCTGAGCCTCCTCTGGCTGAACAGTCCCAGCAATCTCAGCTTTTCCTCACAGGAGAAGTACTCCAGTCCTTTGATCATCCTGGTGGCCCTTCATTGGACTCTCTCTAGAATCTCTTGCACTGGGGGGCCCAGAACTGGGCACAGCACTCTAGGTGTGGCTTCACCAGCACTGAACTGGTGGTAAGGATCACCTCCCTTGGCAGTCCTTTGCCTCATGCAGCCAAGAATACCATTGGCCTTCTTAGCAGCAAGGGCACACTGCTGGCTCATGTTTAACTTGGTGTCCACCAGGACCCCCAGGGCCATTTCTGCAGAGCTGCTTTCCAGCTGGGTGCCTCCAGCATGTGCTGGTACCTGGGGTTGTTCCTCACCAGGACTCTGCACTTCCCTTTGATGAGCTGCATACAAGTCATACAAGAACAAGTAGAAGAAGGAATCTGGCTGCACTCAGCCTGAACAAAGGAAGCAATTTCCCTGCACTGGAGTGGACTGAAGTATAGGTCTTAAACTAAAGCCATGAGAATGCAGACACATCCCAGGTTATGTGAGCAAGGTTGAGGGACCAGAGTCACCACAGAACCTCTGTGCTCTGCTCCACGGTGGTTCCATCTCTCCCTATTTCCTTTCCCAGTGCAACTAAGGTTGGATACGCTCCTGTGACATCTGTGAAACTGGGATGGAGGATTCCAGCTACTTCTTTTCCCACTTCTGCTTTGTAATGCCAAAGGAAGGATCAGTTCTGAGATATCTCAGTGTTTCCTGCCTCACCAGGAAACTAGACGTAAACAAGTAAGTCCACAAGCAGTCGAGGTGATGGCGCCTGTTTTCCTGTGACCTTTCGTCTCCTGTTTGGATTACTCTGCGTCCATGAAAGTGAGCTTTGTTCCAAGCATTTCCTGCAGTGCGGATTCTTTACTGTTTGTCCTGCCAGAGGTGAGCCCTTCCATCCATATGCAAAGAGGTGAGATAGATAGATACATAGGCTCGTACAAACTCCAGGCATGGAGAGATGCTCACAATGATCACAAAATGAGCAACAAAGCAGTTGATGTTCCTAAAAGTGCAGGTTGTGATAATAACAGTATTCCGATATTTTGCTTCAACAGATTCCCTGTAGTAGCAAAGGGAATCTTTGCTTCATTTCATTTCCTTCCCTGGCATGGGTGCCATTGGGGTTATGCTGGACATACCACAGCTTTAATCCTGTTTGGTTAATTTTACTTTCCTATCTGGAGCTGGATCTGGAAAGAATAGTGTAGAAGAAGCACGTGAAAGGAAATATTTAGAAACAGAGATTACTGGAAAAAGTGCATCTTTGTTTAGGATTTAATAAATACGGGTGACAGATGTTAAGAATGACATATTGCGGTAGATGTTTTATGTGTGTAAGGAAAAGGAAGCATTAGGGTTACAGCACAGTGAATGTATTTGTTAACCTTTCTGGCAGGTGCTGAAGGGAGGACATATACATGAGAATGTCATTTCCATATACTTTGGAGTATGTGAGGAAGATTAATCATCCTGCAAGCTTGGGTTGGATCCTCAGATGACACGAACAGATGTAATTCCACTGGACTCAGTGCAATTATGCTGATGAGGATATCGTACCTACCCCTATATTTAATTTGTTTTCCTAATTAAAATTGAGATCAGAACATAATCTGTGTTCAGAATAAAATACCATAACTCTCATACCCTAAATTGAAAGTTACAGAATGTAGCTGTACACAGGGAGGAGGAAATACTCTTGAGGGTCTCAGTTTGCAATTTTTATTCTCAATCATTTGGGAATTAAAATAAAATATTAACAGCCCAAAGGGCTCCTAATCAACATAAGCCAGGATACAGCTTGGGGTAGGTTTGATAGGATCAACATGATAATAACCTCCTGCGGGTCTTGGAAAAATTAAATAGTTAGAAATAACTTACAAATAATTAGAAGTGTCTATATCAAATCCATTCCCTTTAAATTTTTATAATGTAACTCAGTGATCTTGTATACTCATGTGACTTGCAAAGAATTTTAAAAGTAGTTTTATAGATGTTCCAGACTTTGAAAGCTGCCCATGACATATGCAGAGAAAAAGAAAACTTTTCAAAGCACGTGAGTGACTTCACCTTCCAAATTATATTCTCAAAAGTGCATGCTCCTAGGAGCATAAAATAGATAGCTTCTGGTGCTTGGTAACTTGCCACATCTGAGCCCAGAAAGCCCCCATGCACTTTACTGACCAGCAAAGAACACATTGCTGTAAACCACCAAAGGCAGAATAGCTTGATTAGTTGAGACTGTGTGACCATACATTGACTCCATGGACATACTTCTAAGGCTCTCATTTTGAATCCAGTCGGGCGTTTATAAATGCAAATGTCATCAGAATTCACAAAGCCTGTTGCAGGAGTGCACTGCAGTCTGAGCTCCCAGCAGAAAATCTCTCCAGGCTGTGCCAAAGGGTGAAGAGACCGCAGGAGAAATAGATGCCACCACAAACGGAAAAAAGAAGAAACTGTTTAAAGGTCGCTGGTGTTGGAAGTCAGCTGCTGAGAAAGCTAGAGGCAGAAATGAGTTGTTACAGCAAGGGGGAAGAATTGCACTGAGATGGAGCGTCACTGGCAAAGGGGCTGGGGGCTGTTCCTGAAGCTTCTCCTTCTCTTGCTGCTGGGGTGGGAAAGGAAGGGCTCCCTCAGTAGTTATTTCACTTCCCTCAGTGCCCTCATTGTACGCTGTAATTTGGAGGTGGTTTCTGAGAACAGTTAAGGGAAGAAAGCAAGCACCTCACTAATCTACAGGCCAGTGCTGGAGGTGTTTTTTTGCTGATCATTTTAGATTCAACATGATTTTTCTAATAATTCTGAAAAAATAATGTTCTGATTTCTGGTACCAAGCAGATTTTCTCATCCTGTTCAGTGGAAAACATTGGATTTTCCATCATTCACAGACCACAAAACAGGTGATGCCTGGAAATATCTCCAAAGAAATAATTGGCCACTTCTTAATCTTACATACCTGAGAAGATAAACTGGAAAACCTTTTCAAATTAAAATGTTCTATTTACCTTTGTATACGATAACAAAGATTAGTCATACCAGAAATTACCAGAAATTCCAAAGTTATATTTGAAATATAGTAATTTGTTCATCTTTTCTCCAACAGTTTGCTTGCACCAAGGTAATTTTATTCACTGCAAGTTTGATTGAATGATACTCACATATACTCTTTATCTTTGCACTAGGGATCACACTCCAAAGATATTTAGGAGCTTAAAAAGGCAGATAGATAGGACATAAAATCCTTCTTCTAAGGTGCTTTTAAAAATCCTGCTAGGCAACTCCATGTTTCTTTAGGCATGCAGATATTTTTTAAAGTCTGGTCTGAGCCTTTAGAAATATAGGCTCATGGAAAGCTGAGTTGATTAAAACGTGCTGTTAGATATCTACTGTAATCCACAGAGGCCGCTAAGGGACTGGTCTCAAACGTCTACTAGCTAGAATAGCTGAGATTGCTTTCAGGTGACAAATGTATTGGGATTTTCCTGCTTCCTTTGGGAATCTATGAGTCTGAACTACCTCAGTGAAACTAGTTTTTTTTTTTCCTGTAATTCATCCTAAAGTTTCCTCTGCATAACTTCATCCTATTACTCATAGTCTTACCTCACAGCCTATCGTCCCTCTGAAATTTAAACTTACATATTCCTGTATGGTAGCTACTTTCTATGTCCCCTAGCATTGTCATTAAATTACGATATACTTGGCTAGATTTTGAAAATCTTTTTATTACATAATCATTGCTATGTCACTAGCATGTAATTAATCACTGATTTATTCCAAATATCTGTCAATTCGTTGACGTCTTTCTGTTGCTCTATTGCCACCCATCTGAACAGTGTATTAACCTGGACTGCTAAGTCAGTTTTGCAACAAAGCTGAGACATAAATCCATACAATTCTAAACAAAAAAATATATATAGATGGTCTGATATATCATTTAAAAGGGGCAAATCAACCCATTTTCTTTCTTAGACCCAATTAGCCTTAGTCTTCTAGCATGAGGTCATTTTCTTTTCTTTTGCATGGCATTTCTTTGCTTTACAACTGTATCAAATGTGAAACAGAAGCAGAGTCTTCAATGAGAGTAAAAAAACTCTGCAGATTTTTGTACTTGAAAGGACATGGGAAAATGGCAGAAAACATCTATCTGTCTTTAAAAGTCTCTATACTTGATATTGAGGGACACACAGCAGAACATCTTTTTCAGTTATGAGGGAAGAGGAGATAATACCTAAGAAAAAAAAGGTACACTGAGTGATTCTACAGATGGGACTGGTGAGAAAGCAGGAGAGTTACATTTAACTTATGAAGAAATTTACAAGTTTATTTCTCATGTGGCTGGCACTCCTGGTACCATATAGCAGGGCTAATTCACCTACCTCTGGAGCTCCTCCTAAGCCGTTAATGTCCCAAAGTTTAAAGCACAGCCTTTCCTTCCCTCTCACCTCACCTCAAAGTATCTTGCCCAGCAGGTGACATTTCTGTAATGGCAGGAGATGGAAGCCACTGCTGCATCTGTTCCTTCAGTAGGCTTCAAGACTCACTGCAGGGATCGCAGGCAATATGAAACAACTTGTGCCACTCGCTCGGTGGGACTGCAGTGTGACGCCAGCGTATGTGCTAGGAGGGGAGCTGCTGCAGAAGTGTTTTGCTGCAGGACAAATCTAGCCCATCACCATCATGAGAAATTTTATTAAAGATAAACCATTGCATCTTTATATTTTCCAGCTGTATTCTGCACCTTTGACTCCTCTCACTTTGTATTTCCAAGCCTTTTTGCAGAGGCAGGATCATTTACAACCCAAGCTGTGACAATTGCTGTGCTCCAGAATTGCCAACAGCAGCATGCGAAGAATAGCCCTACAGCCTGTCTCAGCAAAGTAGCCAGAAAATGTGCTCTGCAGATTTGGGTGGTATCAGTCTCAGGGCTATAAACTTTGTTAAGACCCGAAGGCTATGTTTATCAACTAAGCCACTTATTTTGTTAACTATGCAGTAAAAGGAGCAAAAGTCTCTGCTTCCTAGTCTCTGGAAGACTGTTAACTGTTAGCTCCTGGGACATTTGCAGTGACTGTCCAAGAAAGTACAAGCAGAGTCATGTCTCGAGGCTCTTACCATTCTGTTAAGTGTTCTGACTAAATCCTCCAGCCATTGCATTGTCTTTTGATCCAGGATGAATTCTTTGCCAGTGACTTGGAGAAATGAGTAATGTTTTACAAGAAGGGATAATGATGGAGATAATAATTCAAGGGGAATTATTTTATCTATTGGAGCCCTTAGAAGTTCCATTACATGCATTTTTTTTATCAAATTCTTTCTGTTCCAGTGGACTACAAAGCTTCTTAATCACAAAAAATAAGCAAAGTAAACTTACAGAGAACTGTAACCACAAGGGACATCCCCAAGATCAAAGTTACCATTTTAAAAAACTTTTTCTTATTTGCGCTCTTTAACAACATGGGTGACTGCAACTCAAAGAAATGTAAAGAACCAAACTCCTTTTGAAAGTTCATAGTCCAGCCAATAAAATCCATTTACATGGTGGAGATTTCATAAAATAAGTTTTCTGAGGGATGTTTCGTTTTGAACTGCACTTATCTTGCAAAATTAGACAATCCATGATAATTTCTACAGTTTTGTGAGACAAATAAACCAGATCCAGAGCACAGTCTTCTGGCCATTTTGTGTCTGATCCAGACCCAAAGCTCTAGGGGCAGTCTGAAACCTTGTCTAAAACAAGATTTCACTTTGGATCCAAACTTTATAACACGGGCAAGATGAAGACAGATTCAAGTCCTTATGGAGTATGAGAAGGCAAGCTAGTGTTAAATTCACACTCCAGTGCACTCCAATTCAAGAATATCTGAGATCAAACAGAGATTTAAAAAATGAAAGTTAATTTGATGGACAGCTGAACAGCTTGGTCAGTCACTCCTATCCAAAATACAGAGAAACTATGCAAAAGGCAGCAAAATATCTATCTGCTCTACTCCAGGCTGATGGATGCATCAGATATAATGTCTACACTAGGACAGGGTCAGTAAATGTGGTTTCTCAGAAGACTATAGTCTCAGGTTAGGAGACACATCTTCATATTGAAGAGTTCCTCAAATTCTAGTGTAGACTCCCAGGGTAGGGAGTCTGGAAAAGGACACAGGACACAATGAAATAGAGGCAAACTGCTACAATGACCAAGAAATATGTCTGAGTTCTTTCTTTATTGCCTTTGTGCAGGGCACATTGATTGTTACAAACAAAGCAAAAAATAAAACCTTGGTATCCCAACAGAGAAATTGATAGAGCTTTGGTCTATATCTAGTTGCCATGTTAAAAGAGGAGTTCAACAGGAAACATAACATCCAGGAATCCACGTGAGAGATTGATAAATGGTATTATGTGCTTACAAGGGCTGAGCAACAGCCCTGCCTTAAGTCCTGGCAAGGGGAAGGTAAGCTAGCCTCCAGCCCTGAACCAACAAGACTGACTCACAAGACAAGGGAAACTGGACCATTGTCTCTGCTCGGAGCAGGAAGAGGAGACTCCCCCTTGCCTCTGAAGTGCCCTACATGACAGATACGATGCTCTAGGGCTGGAAAAAGGAGATTGTGTGAGTATTGGTCAAGACCTAGGAAAGGGCAACTGCACAAAGTTGGCCCAGTCAACCACCTGCATTAGAACCAGTGCCACAAAAAAGACACAAAGGGTGGTAGTAATTGGAGACTCCTCGCTGAGAGGCACTGAGGCATCCATTTGCCATCCGGATAATCTCTCCACGGAGGCTTGCTGCCTCCCCAGGGCCTGTATTTGTGATATTATGAAGAGGCTACCAAGCCTGGTGAGGCCAGAAAACTACCACCCATTCCTACTCTTTCATGTAGGGTCAAATGAGGCTGCAACAAAGAGACTCCAAAATATCAAAAGGGACTTTATGTCCCTCAGAAAGATGTTGAAGGGATTGGGAGCACAAGTAGTGTTCTCCTGTGTTCTCCCATGTGGAGACTGGGACCCCAGAAGAAGGAGACAAATGGATCAAGTGGATGACTGGCTGGGTGGTTGGTGCCATGCTCAAGGTTTTGGGTTCTATGGTCTCAGACACACTTTTGAGAGACCGGGCATGTTGGCACCAGATGGGGTGCATCTGAGCAAGTGGAGCAAGAGAGTTCTGGGCAGCAAGCTGGCTGGGCTTGTTAACAGAGCTTTAAACTAGATTCAGCAGGTGAAGGGGATGTACCTCTGTGTGACAGAAGAGAACCTGGGAACACCACCACTTTAGGAAGCAACAGGAAAATACTCATGAATTGTCCAAAAGGAATTAGGAAGGGCTTTTCTGAAAAAGTGATGTGACTGATAGACCACCTGAAGTGCCTCTGCACCAATGCAAGCAGCATGGGAAACAAGCAGGAGGAGTTGGAAACCATGGTGCAACTAGAAAACTATGACCTTGGAAACCATGGTGCAATTAGAAAACTATGACCTAATTACTATCACAGAAATGTAGTGGGATGAGTCACATAACTGGAACACTGGAATAGAGGGCTACAAGCTTTTCAGATGAGACAGGCAGGGAAGGAAGAGCAGGAGTGTTGCCCTCTACATTAAGGAATAGATTGACTGCAAAGAGCTGCCTCTGAGAAACAGTCACGGACAGGTTGAGAGCTTGTGGGTAAAAGTTAAGGACCGGACCAATAAAGGACACCTTGTGGTTGGGGTCTACTACAGGCCGCCTGATAAAGGGGAGCCTCTTGACAAGACCTTCCTGCTTCACCTACAAGCATCATGCTCGCATGATCTCATCCTGATGGAGGATTTCAACCACACAGATGTCTGCTGGAAAAGCTACACGGCAGGCTGTAAGCAATCCAGGAGACTCCTGGGGTGTGTCAAGGATAACTTCATGGTCCAGGTACTAGACAAACCAGCCAGAGGAGAAGGGTTACTGGACCTGCTGCTCACTAGTGCAGATGACCTCATTAAAGAGGTTAAGATCGGGGGCAAACTGGACTGCAGCGACCAGGTCCTGGTTGAGTTTGTGATCTC
>VXAL01016720.1:13886-30310 GCA_013399475.1 Chauna torquata
TTACTATGATAAAAATGATTGCTTATTGGTAGCAATTACAGCGTACCTTAGCAGCAATTACAGTCAAGGTATTGCTTGTGGTTTTTATGACATCCACTTTGTGTTAACGTCTGACTGTCACAGAAATGTCTGTTGCATGGAGTAGGACTGGGAAACAGACCTCAAGGAAAATGACCCCGGAAAGGTAAAGTGGCTGAATAATTTTGTTTTCTTATATGGACAAGTAGTTTGTTAACTTACAGCATAGACCTAAATTGAGGGAAGATTGGAGTTGAGCCAGACTTCCCAGTAAGATCAAAAGAGGCCAGGATCAGCTTTCTCATTTTATGCTGTCTTTTAATGCTCTGAAATAAGCCTTCTGCAATGCAGACCTGTGTCAGTACTTTTGTAAAGTATAATCAGGATTTTAAAAACACAAGCTATGCCCTCCATTCAAACACAAGTGTGTGTTTCTCTGGAAGCAATGTTAGTGAAGTTTTTTCCCAAGAGATGATATTTGGAAAAGCTGAACTTTACTGGGAAGCTGAAGTATGGATGGGTTAAAAAAATTAATCTTAAAAAAAAAAAAAGCTTAAAATTTTTTTTTATCTATGAAAGCCATTTTTGTGGGAAGACTAAGGGCAAGTTCCCTGCAAAGTAAATAAAAGAGAAAAAAAATCTTATTGACTAGTGTTTAAACAGTCTTGTCAGTTAGAGCTTGTTGTTTAAAACAGGATTCCAAAACAGAGTTGTGACTACATATCTGCGTATAGCTGTGCTGCAGATGCGTTTATGACTATAGACACAAGCTGTTGTTACGCTGTGTTACTATGGGCAGTATTGAGGCAATTGCCACAAAGGCCAAAGGGGTCAGCTGGTAGAAAAGATATTCAGGTAACTACCACATCTTTAACATAATCTAGATCTCTTCCTCCAAAAGCTGACTGTAAATTGTTTTAAATTCTGTTTTATTTTCTGAACATAACCTAATTTTCTTAAAGCAAACCCTTTTAAAAATATAAATCCTGCTCTTAGGTCCAGTCCGGCAAATGGTTTGCTACTAAGCGGTTTTGGATACGTGGTAGAGCAGGCTGTGACTATGAAGAGGAACATGTATGTACAAGTACTTGCAGAATCAAAACCTGCTAGTTGGTGTACAAGCAAATAAGAGAGCTTGTGTTTTCTATTCATGGGTGTGAGAGTCAGCAGAGTAAAGAATTGGTGTTGTCCTTCCATTACGTATTGCATACAAACCTATTGACTTACTGAAAGTTTCACTGGATTGAAATAAAGGTAGATTATGTGGATTGATTTATACTAATAAGACCTCTCTTTTTTTCATCTTTTCATCCAGTATTATGAATTGTCATCAGGATCAGTGTGTGCTTGTGGCGTATTTCTTAAAGCCCTGTATTATTTTGGTAAGGGGAGAGTGTGACTAAGAGCAACAACTTCAATTTGTATTTTTGTTTACAACAACCAAATATAGCATTTACTAAAAATAAAGGACTTCAGTGCAACTTTGGATGCCAAACCTGCATTTGTAGGGGAAAAAGTTTAAAAAAAAAAAAAAACTTGAGTGCAATCTCTGTGCAACTTTGGTGATTGCAGTAAGTTGGACGTTTCTGCTGGAGAAAGACACTAGATGCAGTTAAGTCGCTAGTTAGCTGGGCACATTTGTATACCTGGTGGTGAGACAGCGAGGACTCAGGCAAGCCTCTTTGGCACTCAGGAAGGTGAGAGAGTTGCTGTATGGAGAATGAGCTCGGGCTGAGATTCCATGACGCTTTAAAGGTCAAGAGGAAGCACCTTGAGGCCAGTATTGAATGTGATTGGCAACCAGGGTAACTAAGCCACTGAGGGAGTTATGTGCTTACTCTGTCCGCTGCCAACAAAACTCCTGCCAGTATCTTTTTGTAATAGATGAAGTGTATTAATTCTGCATGCATACACATCGGCAGAAAGGGTCTAACATTACGCTGATCTAAATGGAACAAAGCATAGACGTGAAGGACAGTCACATCCGAATGACGCAAGGAAGTATATTGGCAATAGTCCCAAAAAGAAAGGGGAAACATTTCACTCCCATGAAGGCACACTGGCTGCATGAGGGACCAGAGCGCAGCTAGGCTCCTAGGGCTGAGAAAGAGCAGTACGAGATACTGTAAAAGAAATGCCCAGTTTAAATTGTGTGTAGATAACACACCCATTTTCTCTGTTCAGATTACATAAACTTGCAGGAGACTTCTTAACACTCTGCATACAGAGAACTCAGGTGCACTGACAATGCACAGAAGCGGCAGATGGAATAGTGGTGATGATTTTTAATTACATCTTTTTGATACTGGCAGATGAAGGAAAATTAAGCTTCCTGATGATTTTATTAGATCCGTAAGTGAAAAATTTACAGATTGAAAGAAAGAATTGAAAACAGAGCTGTGAGAAAATCCATAATGAATGATTTAATGAAGTAGTTAAATCCGCTGTAGAAGACAAACTGTTTTTAATTGGAAACATTGGACAGTTTCATCTTTCTGTCAAATGTTCAGAGGAAATCAAATACCCCGTTGTATAAAAAGCAGCTGGGACATGGGGAGAATGGCACTTATATCAGTGCTCTGTAAGAGGTCAATGACAATTTTAATTGATGCTATTTCAGTTCTAGTGGTATGGATGATAACTAGAATAGAAATATCCGAACTGCTTGTTCTTAGAAATACGTAGACTTTATTCAGGAGAATCTTCAGCTGAGAATCAAGTACAAAACTTAGATGAAATCTGCAGATACACGAAAATGAGTGCAGTTAAAGTTTGTTTTATGGATACATCCCATTCCATTAGTTTCTGAAAAATATAGGGACTGGCAACACTCGCTTATTTTCAAAGGCAAGTTAATAGTAAAGCCAGATACCATAAAAAAATACACGTTACACAAAAACTAGTAGGCAGTTCTAAAAAAAAAAATTATAAGTAACAATTGCTTTAAAGATTTTTTCTTGCCTTTTTAAACTTTACAGAACCCTTTTATGGCTTGTTCTTCGTCAGCCTGAGGTCACAGCATGGTCCTACTAAATCCGTCTCTTGGTTTCTTTGGTGTCAGTGTTGCATACCATCCCAAATAGAAACTGGGTTACTAAAGTAGTGGGAATATGGGCTCAAGTTTGAACAATAGTAGTATTCCCAGTTTGGTTTTGCTTTTTCAAATACACAGAGCAAGATTGCTGTAGGGCATTAGAGACAATAACAGGAAACAATGTAGCTAATTTTGGAGGTGGAGTATTCCTAAAGTTTATCTGTGAAGAGACCTACTGTCAATCATTTCAAAAAAAGAAGAAAAATCTAGCTTTTGGTCTTTGCTATGGGCTGAAAGCTTGTTGTGGGGTATTGGGAAGTATTTTGTAGCTTGTGGTGTATGGGTACGTGAAGAGTGGATGGTCTTCTGACTCCCCGAACTAAACATTTGGGAGTCGGATGGCCCAATCCACTTGCATGTTCCTGTGATGTATGGTGAATTTGGTATCAGACTTTAGTTTGGACTGTTATTACTCTGCACAGGGATATCTTCTGATACTCTGCTTTTTATGGAGCCCTACTTAAGCCTAACTGTAGCAAGGCAGATTCTCAGCTACCACTAATTCCCAGCAGTGTATTGATTTGAGTGAAGCAGCCCAGATCTGTAGAAGCTGAGGAACTAATCCAATGACTCTGCATAAGACGGTTGTATCTGATTTTAGTGACAATTCTCTTAAATACATAATATGAAGTCTCTAGATCTAGTAGATAATAGAGCTAATTTTTACCCAGGTTGGTAAAAATTAAGGATCACTTCACTTTTTCCTGAAGCAAGTACACATTTCCATGATTTCACACATTTCCAGGGTTATCTTTTGCAGACAGTGCAGTCTACAAATGGCACTAACACGTAAATCTGCCACAAAGTGCTGTGGTAGTCTTAGAATGAGGCTGTGCTCCTTACACTGCAGAGCTGCGTAGAAGAAAAGCTCCCTCTGGAGAAACACGGGGGAGATGATTTCTGCAGGGCTGCTTCAGCTAGCAATCCGCAGTTCTCAGGCTGATGCAGCAGGGTTTCAGCTCTAGCCTTGTGACACTTCAAACCCCCATGAGCGCTGAGGATTATATTAGTACTGGTAACTTTTTGTTGGGGCAATACCAACTTCTTTTTCTTCAAGTGTCCTCCCCCCACCCTGCCCTGCTCACTGTGGTTCATGCTGCTCACATTCCCAGACTCCTGCGAGTTTAGCTCACTTGTATTTCTTACTTCATCACACCAGTCTCTGGGTTTGAAGAGGCTATTATTGGTGTCATACTTCACCTGAAGAAGTGATGTTATTGCATGAGTTAAATAACTGTATCTCTTGAACTGCTGGTTTCCTAGTTTGAATACCTCTTGATTTTTTTCCCCAGCTCTGTTGTGCTTTCTAGGTTTCGGTGGAATCCTTCTTAAACCCTTTCATCATATTGACTTTGTAATAAAGGTTTTCTTTATTATTATACATTCAAATATCTTTTCAGCTTTTATTTGTGGGTGTTTCTTTTTTGCTTAATAGTCATTTCAGGATGAATTCATAGTCTATAAGAAGCTTAATCTGAGTGGTGCGCATAAATGGAGAGATTCAAATTTGCTATTATTCATTAAATGAATACATGGTTGTTTCAGAATATTGTCTAACTTAGTGTAATGTCTTCCTATTTTAATATCTGTATCTAATTAGAATGAGCAGAATGGAAGGTCAGGCTGTAAAGATAGTCCTCACAATATTAAAAACACTGTAACTACCGCCTCTGGATTTGTCTTGCACCAGATTTAATATTTTAGTCCTCTTGCCTTCAGATACTCATAAACAACTTCATTGTACTGTAGTGACACTTACACGCACATACCTGAGACAAAAACTGTTCCTTAGAAATGTTTTGAATGAGAAGGGAGAGTAGAGAGTAACATAGGCTTAAATGTACATCTACAGTAACAGAACTGAACCAAACCATAAATAAATTCAGTGTAGCAAGGTAACTTGAAATTAAATTTTTCACTGGTTTTCTTCCCTCTGTTTTTCTGCTTGGAATAAGTATTTCATGCCCTTTGCTTTTTTATGTCTTCATTTAAAATAACAGAATTCAATCAAGCCATTAATACATTCAGTGCAGCAAGGTAACCTGAAGTTAGATTTTTCACAGTTTTTCTGCCTCATCTATTTTTGTGACAGAAAAGGGGATTTCTTGCCCTTTCCTTTTGGTCTTCATTTTTTTTACAATCTCTGTATATTGCGGTCGTGATTCATTTCACTCTTTTTCTCCTAATCCTCTCATGTCTGGCCACAGGCCACTCTTTCAAAATACTTAGGGACGCAGGTTCCATTTTGTTCTGCCTATTTTCTTTGTCCTCCAGCTGCTGTTGACTGACGCTGCTCAGCATGTCCTTCCCTCCAGGCTGCAAAGCACAGGGAACTTGCTCAGCTGTCATTCACAGTTTCTGTACATAAATTCCCAACTTTCCTTTTTGCCATTTCAAACTCATCCCCATATAACCCTCACTGTCAAGCCCAAATACTTCTAGCTTCAGTATTGCATTGCTCCTCCTGAGAAAATGACTTCATTGGGGCACACGGACAGGAACAGCCAGCCAGTCTTCATGCTCGCTATATTAGATTGCCATTATTTTTGGAAGAGTACCACACAGCTTATGGTGGTGTCAGAGTTTCTTTGTAGCAGCACTGAGAACACAAATTCCCAATGTTATCTCTTGCAGTAATCTTGTGGGTTCCTTATCTGAGTATTGCCAAACCCCAAACCCGCCCATCTTGTCAAATCCCATGTGATGTTGCCCCAGGTGATACAGCTACGTACATTGCATACACATGTTCCACACATCTGTTTGGTGCCAATACTCAGCATTTTAAAACAAATCAGTCATGTGCTGACATGAAGCCTGTCTTGAAGCTGAATAAATGGAAATTAACTCGTTCTGCATATTGTGCTGTTAACTTCATGGGCATAATGATTCTTCTGAACTTTACAGTGGGAGTTACCAGACCTTGTTCGGCTATGCTTTCAGCTAACATGTTTGGCCTATCTGTGGAATTATAAGAAATCTGATTAAAAAAGAAAAACATAAGCCCAGCCTGGCAGGAGGTATTTATAATATCTATGTATCATAATGTATCATATAGGTGCTGTGATCAGGATTGTGGATTCATTGTGTTATGCTCTGTAAATAAGAGTTTATGTAGTCTTTGACTTAAGAGCTTACAACTAAAGAGAGCTCACAGAAGTGTGTGCAATTAGCTGTAATATATATGTCTGTAATATATATATGTAATATATAAATAATATATGTAATATATATATGTAATATAATGTCTGTATATACTATATGTTCTGATCTGCCTATGTCTCCAAATTTAGCGTTATGGGATGCTATTCTTAGCTCACTGAGGATCAATTTTTTACCTTTTTTTTTTTTTCTCAATGCATGTATATGTTTTCTTGTTTGCTTCTAGATCTGCCTTGCAAATCCAAGCAAATCCACAACATCTGCAAGAGAAATCAACTAACCATAAAGGTAGGTGGCAAACTGCTGCTTTTCCACTGACCTCTTTGGTTTGTTGTTACCTCATTTTTCCAAAACACCCCCACGCAACATGTCTTTCATCCACCTGTTGTATTGTGCCTTGTGAACTGTGTGTAGGCGGAACCAACTTCTTAACATGCCAGGATATTGCATAACCCAGTGAGCTTTGATACTTGACTGGGATGCCTGGGCACTCTGTAAGGGTAAACATGAACCTAATTAAACAAAACCAAACAGTCCATCAGGTTAGAGACAGTATATTTAGCTTTTTTGGTTCACGTTTTGCATATGCATTTATAAATGTATGCATATATTTGCCACACACAATTATAAATGCATAAATACTTAGGGTGAGGGAATACCCATTATCTGAACTGAAATTTCCAAGCAGAGAGGTAGACAAAATCCCTAATATGGTGTGTTTAAAATTACATATTTGTAGGAATGTAATAAAAACGTAAATGTCATTCAGTTGCCATAAAATGACCTAAAACTGAATCAATGTATGATATATTATGTACTTATATGGAGTCACCTGATTTTATTAAAAAACAGTTCAAATAGCACTTGCTATTTCTGAAAACTCTGGGAGGTAATACCCTGTAATCCTTTTAGGAATAATGTGGTTATCTTTATTTGGTTGCAGTTGGATGGATGCTATAAGAAGTAAGAATTATGCAGTCCTGGGCTGTTTTAGTCTGGGGGAACTAAAGTTGATAGTTTTAGATTGTGCCAGTTGCCAGTGCTGTTCTTTCTATTCTGCACATCAGCAGCTGGAGGTCTCATCCATTTTAGCATCTCTTTTTGTCTGCTCCCAGCTGTCTTTCCTCTTATCCCACAGTGAGATGCATAAATTACTTGTACAAGTTCAGCATCCTGGGGCAGCTATAGAAATGGATTTTCAAATAAAAAGTGCCTTAGGTCATGGCAGAGAGGCTGAGTCTGCAGAGGTAGTAACCATCACCCACTTTGCAGAAAAGCCAAGATGGAAATTTCAGTGAAGTATTACGTGTAGTTAATATAAAATGCATATACATGTAGGTGTCTTACCTTTCTTTTTGCTATATTCTGGAAGAAAAATGAAGGATACTTTGCCTCAGAGAAAGAGTTCAGTACAACTATTGAACATCTGTACAAACTTCAAGCTATAAGAAGGGCTAAATTGAGTCAGATGAGAAGCAACGCGATACCAGTGATGATCTTTGAGGGAAATTGGCTAAAAGTGGACTGAATTTGAGGATTCCTCTGAGTTAACAGTAGAAGGTAAGGATGGCACTTGCATCAGTGCTTAAAAGAGACCACATGAGGGATCAGAGGTACATCTTGCCATCATATCAGTTACATGAGTGTGCCAAAGTATGAGGAAACTGCCTGTATATCATCTGTGATCACACAGTATTGAGTGAAATAGAGGAATTCTTAGGTTTAACAAATAGGAACAAGGAGACTGTCTTCTTACCATGGAAAGGATTTATTTAAAATAGCAATCAGCAGGCCTGGTGTTTTCATTTAATTTTTTTTTTACTGGGATACTTCCAAAACAGTTTTACACTGTAAGAAATACAATATGTATGTCTTATTAACTTTTCTTCCCCTAGATTGTAGTCTAGGTAAAAGAAATCACTAGTAGTACAATGTCAGAAAGCTGTTTGTAATCACTCAGTGAAGTTGGCTTTACAACAAACTACACAATTGAAGCATTATATGTTTTTATTCTTTTAGCAGCAGTATTTTGAAAGTGATTTGCCATATGACATTCTGGAGAAAAAAAAAAAAAGAAATTTTAAGGAGGCCATTACTCTCATGAAAAATCTAAGTGAAAAGGGATTAGGTAAAAAATAAAAATTGCAAGCAGAAAGAAATGGGGAAGGAAATAAGTTTCTGAGGGTAGACAACATCTGCCATCTTAGTTCATCTATATTAGCTTCAGGAAGATTGTAATGTTCTCCATCAGAGAGATCTGTTCAATATTTCAATGGCACAATGCAAAATTTACAAGAACTCTGTCAAACTGATTTAGTTGGATAAATCTTAAAGACTGCTAGTTCTAAATTCTGATTTAATTTACTAAAGCTTTAAGTGGTTAAGATTTGGATGAGAAACAAATAACATATAGCTACCTCTAAAGTCAGACTAATTTTTTTCAATTAACCCAGGTGCTTCTGCCCAGGGTATAATTATTTTCAGGCTCATATATTAAAACTTGCACTTA
Organism: Chauna torquata; assembly: GCA_013399475.1. Classification (NCBI taxonomy): domain Eukaryota; kingdom Metazoa; phylum Chordata; class Aves; order Anseriformes; family Anhimidae; genus Chauna; species Chauna torquata. The sequence goes on from VXAL01016720.1 coordinate 22,667, forward strand.
TTAGCAACCTGATTCTAACTGATGGAATAAAAGCAGTTAATTCACTGATAGCCTGTACTGAGGGAGTAATTTGAACAGATGTTTTTTGGTATTCAAGTAGTCAGTTTTTACTGAAATACATTACATTTTTCACAAGTTACAATGAAAAAGTAAAAATTATATTTGTGCTGAAAAAAAAGCATTTATAAATAGCTTTGAATAAGTAATACCTCCCTAGCATTGTGCCCTAGAAAACCTGAAGAAACTTCATTTTCCTTGGGCAATAAAGTAGCCCTATATAGCTTTTTTCAAGTGCTGTTTTTTCCAGATCTTTTTCTTTTGTTTCTACTCCTTTTCACAGGATATATCAGAGAGAATTCTATCTACAAGATTTACCTCCCTTTTTTTTCTGCCCTTGCCAAAACTGTGGCTGCACCTAGGTAGTCTTTACCACAGTTCCACCGGTATGACTCACATAAAATACATCCCTGTCTAGAACAGTCAGAAACTAGTTCTAAAACCAGTAAAACTAGCAAATTCAGGTTTCCTGTAGCTTCAGGTCTTACAACGTATAATGGAATATCTTCAGTTGTTCTACATGTCTCTTATCCTCCTTTTTGGTTTTGCCATCTGGGTGAAAGACAGACATGCCTATAAAAACTGCATACTAGCTGATGGCTGCCAAACAGAATGGGCAACAACTGAGTTCTTGTCAGCTCTCTGTAATCTAGCCAGCTGCTGATTTTTGTAAAACTATCAGGAATTTAATATTCTTGAATCTTCTACCACTGCCATAGTTAATTGAAATTGTCTGAAGTGTTCAAAAGCTCGAGGTGGTGGTGGTGGGGCTTTTTGTTTTATTTGGGGAAAGGTGAGGGAGATAAAGGGCTTCAGTGTATGATCAGCATAATGAGGTACTGAGAAAACAGGGTAGTCATGTTGAAATTTTTTTTAGCCGTCCTATCTTTGTCTGACCCAGATAAAAGGAAGAGCTCCCTAAACACTTATAAGACAAGATGCAGCAGTCACAGGCTCAGTGCTGCCTTCCAAGGGTGCTATACCTTCTGTCTTTGGAAGTCAAAAATGCACTGAGGCCCCAAAACACCACTGTGACCTGAGTGAAGACTCCAGCTGCTGTAGTTTGAGAAAAGCAGTTACAAGGCATAAGCTATTAAGCATCAAGCAAAGTGCTGGAAGATGGTATGCTGATACCTTTCAAATGTGAGGCATTTAAAATCAGTACTGTTGCTTCCAGTGCACACTTTCCCTGTATACTTAAGGTTTATAGTTCCAGTAGCAATGCCATCAATCTTGTCTACAGTAATGTTGACAATGTTGCTACTATCAGTCTGTTTACTCCTTGGACATACTTGGCAGCCAAGGGAATAACACTGAGTGTCAGTTACCAGACAGTTTATTTCCTAAGTAGGTCAATATTAATGCTTAAAAAGAGTAGAAATTGATTTCTAACTTAAAGTATACATGCTTTTCCTTTAAAAAAAAATCCAAATTACTGTAGCTTTTATGAATTCCCAAGTTTAAAAAAGCTATTAAAATAATGTAAATAAAATACCATATTTTCAGATAGTTTGTTCTTGCTGTTGGGGTTGTAAATTCAAGTCACTGAGCTAGCAGAATCACAAGCTCAGCATCTGGAATCAGAACAGTGGGGCTGCCAGGTCAGACCCTGCGACCTTTATCTTCCCCTGACTATGCAGGGAACCTATTTTCCTCAATTAGTTTGTTCGGCTAATTCAGCTCAGTCATTTGTACACTCCAAGTTAAGAAATCAGTGGCTGAGCATGTGTGTTACATACCCTGAGCCTGGGACATGCCATCCAAGTCCTGTTCCTGCTTTAAAACTACACTTGCAGCTTGTAAAACTGTTCTGTCTGTTGTCTGACTTGTGATGTCATGAGTCCATCCCCCTTTCCTCACTCCCTGGGAATTGAACATCACAAATATGTCAGTCCAAAGGACCTGAAAGGTACTGGCCATCAATGGACTTTCTTTCCTCCATTGAATATCCGGCGCACAGGGAGCAAACATTGCTGGTTCACTACTGTAATTACCGTATGTAGAGTGTTCACATAAAACAAGAGAGCCATAATAAAACCCTAAAAAAAGGCTAAATATTAAGGCTGAAACATTTGAATGTCGACATGTGCATGGGTACAGATATAGTGAGGGATGCTGAGATCTAAACTTGATATTGATTTTAAGCATTTATGCTTAAATTAAAAGTAGGACGGGAGAACATGCGTTATAAAAAGTAATTACAATACTACCGTGATCTGTTTGCGAGAGGTATTAATAGTGAATTGATTTTTTGTGTCTAGGTCCAATGAAGCTGGGGGTCCTTATGTTCGTCAGGAGTGTAAACTACTGTTGCTAAACTGGTAAGTGAATAATTTAATTTTATTTCTTACAAGTGTGAGGGACTGAAGAGTAGCAATATTAAAACTAAAGTGGGGAATTATCTGCATTCTGGATAATTTGAAAAATTTGCACATTCATTCTGTTACCTTAGAAAATTTTAGGAATGCTCACAGACACTCTCAGAAGACTTCACATTCTTGTATGTTCAAATTTTCTACGGTGACCCGGTGAATTTTGAAAGTGGTAAAAATTGTTCAGTGTACATCATTCTGCCACATTTCCATGGTTTTGTTTTCCTAATACACTATTACTAAGGTGTGAATGGATACATTTATTGAATCAATTTTCTTCTAATGTATTGCATCATTGTAATAATGAAATGTGAGTTTTTAGTCTTTATTATCACTTAAGGACTTCTCTGATTCACTGCGGCATGTTCCCTTGAAGTGTCCAACCCTCACTGCCCTGACTGGGCAGAGAGGAGAGGACTTTGTCGAAAATATTTATTTTAAATCCACACTATCTGCTTGTTGGGAACATGCTAGTCATACAAGTTAAGTAGCCTTAGCTGAGGTTGGTATTTAGATAGAGGTTATCCAGGAACATGGAAGTGCTACAGTGAGCGTTTGAGGTTTTTGCACAGAAATCTCGTCTTTCTTCCATGTAAACAATGTCTTCTTTGGGTGTGGAAGGACATCACTGCTTAGGGTCCCACAACATCAGTAAGACATAAAATTGGTATTTTAACTGTGTATCATCTTTCAAGCCCTAATGGTTTGCTTGCAAATGAGAGAGTAGTCAGACCAAAATCCAATTAAAATTGAATTTCTGTGCGGTTTTAGTGAGGTGAATTCTTCAGATTATAGCCTCATTGTGTATTATCATTGGCTGCTTTGAGTCACTTCGTATGCTGCTGTATTTTAATGGCGAGCAAGTATATTCTCGTTCTCTGTTGCAATGTCATTTTTAATGGTATACATCAACTTTGTTCCTTTGAATGGAAGCTTAAATAGACCAAGTCATGGCCTAGGAAGAAATTAACTTGAATGCAGAAATTTAAAGCTACAGCTAATGGTAACTTCGCACTTGTGACAGCTGGTGTAATTTGGAGCTGCCTTAAACCACTCTCATCTACGCAGATGGAGTGGCACAGCACCCCGCTGGCTGGCTGGCTGAAGGAAGTTTTAAAGAATGTTTTGTGACAGATCTAAATTAGAATACTGTGTATTGGCATGGTTATTAGGACACTTACTGTAGAAATGGACTGTTTTGATTTTTCAAGATGATATTGGAGGCAAAAAACCTGAAAAATTGGCTTAACTTAAGTCAGCCCACCGCAAACTCCTATGAGATGTTAGAAACAAGTCCAGAACAGGAAGTGCCTGGAACACAAAAGAAGATAAGAGGTTTAAAAAGTGACTGTCAAGAAAATGTCCATTATTGCAGAGGACCAGGCTGAAAGGCAGGCCCCAGAGAAGACTGTGATATAGCAAACCTGCCTGTTACCATCAAGGGATGGTAATCCCTGTGTATTGTTGTTTTAACACTTTTTCCCTCCGTATGCCGCATTTGTATTGCGGGTGTTCAAACCAAGACAAACCTGCTAGGTAAACATGCTTGATGTCCAAGGCACTGCAGCACAGGCATAATCTGAAAGCAAAGGAACTGCAGAATTTTATCCTTCCAGAGATAAAGACATGATGTGTGAAACCTGGAGGACTGTGGTTTTGAGCTTAAAATGAGAGACAGAAATCCAACCATCCCTGCAATTTTAACTGTATGTTTCTAAATTGCTATCTGAGACTAAACGCTTTTCCTGTTTGAGCCTGCTGTGAAGTGATAATACAGCATTTGTCCCCTCACAATTATTTTCCTAGTCTATGATATGCTGGGATATCATATTACTTCTGTGTAAGATCAAGCAGAAGGTCACAGTGGACAGATGAAAATACAACTATTACATAGCCATTGTCAGCGCTGCTGTGGAGATTCAGAAACACACCAAATGGTTTCTGTTGCATGTGCTGAATGTTCCCTTCCCAAGTATGCTATGTGAAAACATCTCATGAAAACTAAGCCTGTAAATTAACTTGCTGAATATCTGCGAAGTACTCCTGCTTGCTGACAATCTTCATAAAAGAATAGTAAAATATTTTTCTATGAGCTAAATGAAAGGAGTGTTTTGCGGTATATGTTCGGTACTGGAGAGCTGTATTTCCCTCTCGCTTGTTAATTTGACTTGCTCAGGCTATCTGGAACTCCCTTCCTGTTTCCCTCCAAGACCTTTAGTCACTTCCTTTCCCTAAATAAAAATCCCTTTCATTTCTCTTTAACTGATGATGGATTTGCTTTTATGCATTCCGATAAAATCAACTGAATTATATATAGATTTTTCCTACATGACCAAAAATCACTGTGGCTAGATACGTTAAAATTAGTTTCAGCACTGTGTCTGTACTCAGAATTTTATGAAGTATTAAAAGTACTTTGTTGCCTAAGAGTATATTTTAATGGAATGCTAAAATTCCATTTTCTTGTTTAACTAAGAGATGTGAAAATTAGATTTGCTAGTGAAATTATAAAGAGTTTATTCAATCAAAATATTTTTATTTGCTATACAAAAAGTGCAGATTTACAATATAAAAAAATAAAAGTATATTTACTTTCCTAGAATGTAATAAATGAGTACACAGAAAAGCTGAATTTTCCTTTCAGTAAAATACTCAGGCCCAATCATCTACTGGTGAATGGGGTAAAATGCTACTGAAAATTACAGACTTACATTCACCAATAAAGTCACTAAATCTGGCCTGGTATTTTCACAAATAAAAGCCATCACCAGATTGTTACTAACTTCTTAATGCAATTTATTATTTTTATCTTCTTCATAGTGTAAAAATGTTCTGAGAATCTACTTTATGCTGAACCGAGTGCTCTCCCTCATGTATACTCTCCACATTGACTAGGCAGGAGGAGCGGAAGTATTGCTAAGATCTCTGCATGCACTGGCACAGTGGCAGCTAGCGTAAGACATCAGGTAGGTATAGCAATAGATAAGTAAAAAGAAGACTGAAATTTATGTCTTAAATCCTGAACCAAGTTAATTACTGGCACAGTGACTTGGAATTGCTGGTACTGGAGTTACAGCAGAGGTTTGGGGCTGTGATCCTCCATGTCAGGACACACTGTTTCTACCAGACCAAAAATCCTGTTCAGGGATAATCGACAGACTCCCAGGTGAAGGTCAAGGTTGATACCCGCGCTTATGGAGCTGAGCGGTAGGTTACACTCTGTCCTAAGTAGTGTAATGTGAATTTCTGCAAGGATGAGGGGAGCCCCTGGGCCCCTTCTGTCTGTATTTATATGTATGCAGTCCATTGGCTGTAACGATAAAACTAGGAATAGAATTTAGCCATTACTGTAACTTCCAAGTTTTATATTTAACAATACATTTACTTTAATCTATCCATCCTGCTGCCACTACAACATCCTTTACATCACTGTAAAAAGGGCTGGCTTGAAAATGTACATGGATAATTTGTCAATAGAAGATACAAAATTTTAGGGGGAAAAAAAGGAAGAATGAAGTCTGAAGACCTTACAGGTCTTTAGTTAAGTGCTTATTTACCTACTGTGAAATTTTGTATCCCCATAGGGATGTGTTGCCTTCACTGCATTTATAAAAATACTTTTAATGTTCCTTCTAGACACATCTGGTTGAGGGAGGGAATATCCATGTCTTTGTGCATCCTTGTAAAACATTCACCTGGCCCAAACTGGAACAGGTGCAGGCAAAGGCTGCTTGGAGGAGCAGGGGAAAGGGTGAGAGCAGAGCTTCTCTACCTTAGCTTAAGAAAGCGAGGGATAGACAAGATGTATTCCTTTAAACAGGTTACAAATTAAAATTCAGAGAAAAGAGCAATTTAAATTAAAGGGAAAAGTGGGAAAAGAATGTGCATTGACCTTGAACAAATTAAGACTGGAAATTAGGAGGTTTCTAGTTGTTTGGAAAATGGGATTTTAGAATAGCCTTCCCAATAGCAGTAGTGCAACACACCTTGCCCCCAAATAGCTGGGTTTGAACAGTGGGCGCAAACATACTGTGTTTTTCTGAGACGAAAGAGAACTGACTGCTGGGACCCCGTAGAGTCCTTCCATTCACCTGTTGCTATCCTGTCCGTTTTTTGTGGAAAGTGACTGAATGCCGGAGATGTAAACCCAGACCAGCCATCAGATTCACTAAACACAGCCCCTTCAGAAACATCTCTGTTCTCCAGGCAGCGTCCTGCTTAACGGGCCCGCTGAGTGTGCACCTCTGCACCACTGCCTCACAGCAGAGGGGAAGTGCTCAGAGGTTTGTCGTTCCTTTTCCTTACATGATTATGTCCCACTGAGCCTGCAGCTTGCTGGCTCTAAACGTTTCCATGACCTAGTCTCTTTGTACAGGCACGTATGGGAGAGTAAGTCATCTGGGGGTTAAAAATCCGTAATAATGCTGGGGAAGTATTAAATACAGAACTGTAAGCCCTTTTGGTCACATTGTGGTAGCTGTGTAGGTGGAAACGGCATCCAAGCGGAGGCTGTTTTAGTGAAATCAAGTGTTACCTCGAGGGCTTTGGCCCTGTCCACCCCTGAGCAGAAAGCAAGAGCCCGGCAGCGGCTGGCACACAGCAGCATGTGCGGGTTCGCACGTCGGGGGCAAGCTGCTGGCTTGTCCTGCGCAAGCTGCGCAGCGGTGCGAATTTTAGGCAGATTGTCCAATCTGTTCAGATGGCTGATTTAAAGCAGTACGAGTGGTTAAACGAGCTTGCGTTTTCTCAAAATGTCTCCTCTATGGACAGACGGTGGAACTCCAGTATGCTGTATTATTTTTTAGCCGCAGTAAGGTGGTTGTTGTTGTTTTGCATCGTGTTTTGGTTAAAATTCCTTTCCCCCTACCCCCTTCCCCTTGAAGGACGAGGCCGCCCGGCCGCCGCCCGCCTCGGGAACGGCGCCGGGCCCCGGACGTGCGGCTCCTCCGCCCGGCCCGCACTGCGGAGCCCCACGTCGCGTCCAGGGGGAGCGGAACCGGCTCACGGCAGGTCGGTGCCGCGTTTTAAAGTGGCCTGAGGCTTTCCGACCGCCGCGCAAAGCAGTAACAGCGGGCCGGGCGAGGGAAACGATGAATCACGAGGGGCGGCGAGGACAGCGCTGCTGCCCGGGCGCCGCGCCAGCCCGGCGCTGACTCACGCCCCGGGACCCCCCAAAACCGCGGCCGGGCCCCGGCGGGGGGCGATGGGTGGGTGG
>VXAL01016720.1:31406-79975 GCA_013399475.1 Chauna torquata
CCTGGCAACGGCCGCGCCGCGAGGCGAGGGGAGGGCGGGAAGCGGAGCCTGAGGTAACGGCCGCCCCGCCGCCGCCGCCTCAGCTGCCGCCGCCCCGTCCCCTCGTTGCGTTGTGCCCGGCACGGTTCCCCCGCAGGGCGATCTGAGCGGCCCGGGAGCGTTGGGGGGTGCGGTGGAGGGAGGCGGGGAGCGCAGATGCTTTTAATCTTACTTGAAATACGTCGCCGTGCCGGGAGGGAGGAATGGAGGAACGGCGCTACCTCCTTTCCCAAACCTGCCCCGCGAAGGTCGGCGGCCAGGCGAGAGGGGTCTGGGTGGGCGTCCCTGCGGGCTTGGCCAAGCGCGCAGCCCTGCGGTCAGCTGCCCTTTGTGGTGAACGCCGCTCTTCTGCTTCAGACAATGCGTCTTAAACCCCAAGAGGAATCGTAAACCAGCGAAGTACGTATGAAAGCACAAAAGGCATACACGCTGCGTGGTGCTGTAGGTGTGGCAGTACGGGGAGAAAAATGCCAGCCTCGCGTCCTGCGCATGCCTCTAGCTCCAGGCCCCGGGTGGTCGCAGCTAGCCAGGGCTGCGCGGCGGGAGGCTGTAAGGGGACCCCTTAGTGTTGGGGTACTCCCCGGTCCAAAAGTGCTGCCCCGGAGGGCATGCCCGACCCCAGCGCCGCCGGGGTGCCAGAATCCTTCTTGCAAGGTCTCCAACCCAGCAGCTGACTCGGCATGACTAATGAGTTGCATGCTGATTGCGATTGTACTTTGGCTCCTCTTGTGCTTAGTTAGAAATACAAGAGCTAACTTGAGGCCATTAAAGCGATGAAAGTTAACAAATCAAGATGCCTTGTTACGATGGTGCCTTACATCTTGATTGCTGTTGTCTTGTCTTATAAAATTAATAATATACGTTTTGAAGGTGTGGGATTTCAATAAAGTCAGGAGTGAATGTGGTATTCAAGATCTAATCGAAAAAAGAGTCTGGGGCAACAACAAAAAAAAAGCCCTGTTAAACCTGAACTAAATTTTTGGGGGGCAGATTTAGAATGCATTTTTATATGCATAAGTGACAGGACTATATAGTTAGTTTTGTCTTTTATGGAGCCTAGTTATTTCATTCTTTTGGTAGCTCTCTGTAGCAGTATGCTGAGGAGATTATTTCCACCATTTGGATGGCAGCTAATGACAAAAAACTTGGAACAGGTTTAACTGGAGGGATCCTATAAGACAGGCAGATAGGATTTTTTTTTCTAGGCAAATTGGTTGAATGGAGCTGTGGAAGGTTTAGGAAGGGATAGGATCAACCAAGTCTTGCTGTTGCTTTGAAAAGTAGAGATAAAAGTGATTTCTAGAGCTGCATTGGTTTTCTGCTCCTTGGCCCCATAGGGATAAGGTAAGGAGCACAGTAATTCCTGAAATATTTCTTCTTTGTTAGAGTAGAGGAGACATTATTCAACTGCATGAGAACTGGGTAATGTAGCTGAGAAGTGGTGTTGAAGAGTTATTTTATAAGACCTAATTGGAGGGGACAGAATTTATCAGTGATGATTTAGAGCTTTGAAGTGGGGACTGGCATCTTTGGGAGGCCTGGTTTCCAGAGACAAGGTGTGACAAATACAATGCTCATCTAATGGTGGATTGGAACATTACAGGTTGTGTTTTAAGCACCTGAAACTACTAAATGAGAACAAATTGTTTTGTTAAAAGCACTGTCTAGATATGTTATGAATGCTTTGGTCCTCACAGGTGCAGGAGTACTTCCTTTCAACAACAACCACCTGGTGTAAAACCAAGAAACAGTTGATATTCAAATGGATACTTAACACTTCTCAGTCAAAATATTTAACTTGCTTTCAAATGAATTCACTTCCAGTCTTGCTGTGAAATTGGCAAAATGAAATCGATGCCTGCAGCTTATGGTGGGGTGACCATGGAATGGAGAACCATGTGTCTGTGATGGCTGCCTCTCTTCTGGAGGGTTATGGTTTCACTTACTTTCGGCTCTGTGGTCTGAGCTTAAGGTATAAGTGAAAAACTGTAGTCCATAATCTAGAAATTTAAATCAAAGCCTTAGATTTTTAATATGAAGAAAATATTTTCTAATGATGATTTGAGACAAATAGCTTTGAAATTTTATTTCCAAGAAAGTAGTGTTGCTTATAGCAAGCGTGTGAAGAATAGTAGGGATTTTTTTTTTTTATCTCCAACAATAGGCCCTAGTGCTGCTTTTTGTCAGTATAACAATAGAGAAAATGTATAGACAACTTGGCCTATTAAAATGTGTTATTTATATCTGGCGGTGCTTTAAAAAGTAAATCTTTGTAATTAATATCAGTTACATACTTAGAAGTATTCAGTATCATTGTTGTAAGAGACTGTGACATAATTATACATAATGCAAGTCTCCGGCTGTGTGTCTGCAGCCTACTTTCTTAAGAGCTAATATAAATATTTGCTGGGGAAGAAAACAAGCAAGAGGACTACTGTAAAACTTACGCTGTCTTGGACACTTCCTNTTTTTTTTTTTTTGCTACTCACTGTTATGTAGGTAGCAAAAATTACTGTTCTTCTTGAGAGATTTCTACTTAAATCTTCTTGATTACCTAAATTTACATACAGTGCAAAGAAAAGCAAATTTGAGGCGGTCATACGTGGTAAAATTAATGCTTTTCTTTTTCCTCAAGCTTTCCAAAGTAAGATCAACCCGTAAACTACGATGAGAAGATACTGCTTTTCACCTTTAAAGCCCTGCACTGTAGCAGCCCATAGTGCTGCTTGTAAAGACAGGTTACGTATTACTTTCCTGGAAGAGAATGTTGTGTTAGGATGTTTAACCACCTACTTAGTGAGAAACCCATATGCTAAACCAACCAGACTGGCCACATGGAATGACAGACCAGCATCCAAACTGAACAAGGATGTCTGCTTGTGTGCCAGTGGCCTGCAACTCAGCTGTGGTTCATGCATATGCAAATATATTCTGAAGTGCCAGTTTATTAGTTTAGTCTTGTTTTTCATTTAGTTTCGCAGGACTTGGTTTTAATTTGTCAATGTTCAGGAGAGATTTCATAAACAGTCTGCCTATGTGCCAGGCAGTGTCAAGCAGAGGTCAGCAGAGATGCTGTCAGTAGCTTCAAGCTACCAGCAGCACACAAACCGTACTGTGTTAAGAGTTCATCCTCACCCCCAGCTGTGACAGGAGGCGATTAAATGTAGTGGTCTATACCTGCTCCTGCTTGCTATGTAGTGTACCTTTTATCCTGCAGCAGAAATACCCTGAAGTCCTGTAATCTGCATTTTACACACATTCTAAAGCAGTGTGTGTGCTCTTCAGATTTTTTCCGTGTTGATGAGTTTTTTTCTGGTGTGCTGCTATGAATGCATAGGATCATACAGAGAAGTTGTGTGGGTTTTAGGGAGAGAATGCAGCATGACTTGTGAAAAATATAGCTGTCCTTGAATGCTACCACTGGTGACTTTCATTTGCATCCTTTGGTTATTCAAATAGGTTCCTGCTGAACTTCAGTATTTCTTTGAAGTGTAAGACCCTATCCCCTCCCAGCTGTGGTCAGTAAAGCTATACGGGAGGTGGTCGTAACCTGTGTATATCAAAGGCAGAATGTGACTTTCTGTTACTCAGTGTCTGTTACAGTTATATATAGAGGAGGAGAGTAACCAGCAGTTTGACTGGTACAGTAAAGTTAGTGTTTTCATTTTTGTGTTTCATGTTCCCATCTAAATGAGTTCAGTGAGGGATCTTTTTATTTTATGTTGTTGTGCGCATGTGCAATGTCTAGTGCAGTGGGATCTGCTGCTGTAATTCAGCTGCTGTAAGAGACTCTAAAGCCAAAAACCTACTTCTCCTGTTAACCAGAACTATATGCAAGGATGGCCCTGCTAAGTTGGATTGTGAATTTGCTTACTGTGTATATCCTTTGACTTGCTTTCCAGAATAAAACCACACAGCTTCCACCTACCGTATAATGAGGTAGCCCTTGGGGAAGTTTTGAGTTGCACTGGGAGTTTTCCCCTTGGAGATGAAATCCTACAAACCGCAAGTTAGGAGAGAGCAAAGAACTAACTGGTTGGTTGTCCTTTTTTGCCTTACTCCCTATCTTTACTTACGGGAGTTTGCAGCATGTCTACAAAGCGACAACTCTCGTCCATGCTGTTGCATCACCGCTGGTGAGCACTGAACCTCTTTCTTACCTCCTGGATAACCACTAAAGACAGCCCTTCTTTAGAAGAGTCAGGGGCGACATTCAGGCTGCCGGGTCAGTGGTGTTCTCTTGCTGGCTGGTAGAAAATTGCTAGGAAAGTGTAAAGTCCCTTTGCAACAACTGATCTACCAATGGGTTAGGAATGAGTGGTAGTTGGAACATAAAGGTCAAGAGATTCCGGCTGCACCTCACCGGGAGAGAAATATGCTGTGACTGTTGGCAATTGGCATGGTGAGAAGACAATCTTAAAGTAAAATGGTGACAGGAGCAATGCGATGCATTTTGTGTTATTTCAGTAATTTGCCACGCATTATTCTAGCGTGAATTTCTGGTTGGTGTCCTGTGAGGAGGTCACTTTCCCTATTCCTTCCTCCTCTTCCTCCAGTGCTCAGGATGGCAAAGACGTGGATCTTGCAGAGCACACGGTCTGGGAACCTGCTATTTAGCAGAAGCCGTACAGTCTTCATTCTTTTAACTCTGGAAACCAGTTTTTCCATGCTGGTGGAATTCTGTGGTGGTATTGCTGCTTGCCACCAGATTTCAGTTGCGTCTACTGAAGGCTTCTCAGCTACCTGTGTTGCTGAGAAGGTATTAGAATAACAAAGGGCTGTTAACCTACAACTTGAGGCATGTCTTAGTGTGCTTGAGTTATGTTTCTTTGTTTTCTGTTAAAACAATATTTTGAATGAAAATGGCCCCTTTTTTTTTTTGAGCTTACATGTTACTATAGCAACTATGAAACTGATACAAAAATTAGCAATGCATAGTTCAATCTGAAAATGTCCTTCAGGTTCTAGATACTTCATAAGCAAGGACATATTTATGTTTTGCTGGCTAGAAATCATAAAGCAACATGTGTAGTTTACAGATAAATTGTTCTGAGATATTCAGAAATATTTATGCATAAAGTAGGAGGTAAATCATGTAACTATTGAGTGAACTGCATTAGAAGTGAAAGAAAAGTTACAGAGTAGAAAAAATGAACTGTGAGGCTTTAAGTAGAACGGTGTTTTCATATTTTTTTTCATATTTTGTGTTATGGGCTGAAATAGAAATGACTCCTGTCACACTTTGTAGATGCTATATAATGTTTTTTACTTCTTAAGCTTGGTTTTAGTGCAGCATGGTGCAGGTAGCAGTGAGATTGCTGGACTACAGCTGTATGACGTGTTTGGAATTACTACAATAGCAGTAAAATAATGGGCTTATTAATATTCATAAAGTCTGAAAAAATCAAATTATCTCAGTAGAATGTTTTTATCTTTCAAGTGGAAATAATCAATCTGCTGCTAACTGTATCTGTCAAAATATGGAATTTTTTAGTTAGAGGTGTTTTTAAATGACTGCTCTTCCCCATTGTTTTTAATGGCTTAGTCTCCATTTATTGCTTCTAATGTATAAAGAAGGCATACTTTTTTTTTTTTCAACATAAAAATTGTTGTTGTGTGGCAGTGTTAGGAATACCAATTTGACCACCTCTGTTTTTGCTGGAAGGCTTGGTTTGTGTCTTAGGAATGTACTGTGAACTTTTACTTGCAGCTTTTTAATGAGTGGAGCAATCATGTCATCAGCTAGGAAGAATACATTAATTGAGAAGCCTTCAAATAAGACACCAGACTGAGACAAATATAAACTTTTCTGTTTCCAATTAAAAAATGCTTTCAGCCTATTAAATGCTGTTGGTCCAATGTCAAAATCCTCCTGCTTATCCAGTCATTAGTGTTTTGTGACCATTTTTCTTGAACTCTGCTATAGCCCCTCTTCTGACAGAAGTCTGTAATGTCTGTCCATCTCTGTCCTTCGTGTGCAATAAGGAAATGAATGCCAAGCAAAATGGATACAGCATGTGTGAGGCCTTTAGAAAGCAGGTTGTAGCTGGAGAACTGTAAGGAGAAGGAACGAGAGCTGGAGGAAGTAGAGGGGAGGTATGTGGTACTGTTGGAAGAAAGGTCATTTCTTGGTCTTCAGCATAGTCTTCAAGCGTTCATGCCTCCAGCTTGAGAAAAGCAGTTCAGAGGGCAAAGAGATGAATTTCCAGTGTTCTGAACCTGAGTTTTGTTTAAAAGATCTCATTGTTAGATAAGAAAATTAGTTTTCCTGTGTATGTGAGTTGTCTAAATGAATCAAAAACTGAAGTTAAAACCTGTATTAAAATACCTGTATAAAACCAGGTATTAAAACCTGTAAACTGAAGTCTACCGCAACCCAGGGCTTATAGTGCTGCTTGATGTCTGAGCATATTTGTTTAAGAAGAGAACATCAGGACAACACTGCTTTATCCATTTCATTAAAAGATATTCTTATATGATGTTAATGGCTCTGATGAATCCTCAGAATATCCATGTTCTTTTTCTGTCTTGTGAGATGAAGATATCTTATGCTTTGATTTGTTTTTATTTTACAGACTATAAATTCTTACTTCAGAGGCTTGTCACACAAGGTAATGTGTTGGGAATAGATGCTGGAAGAAATTGGTAGCGTCTCTTCTCCATTTTTTTAAAGATTAATTTAGCTAATTAATGTATTCTGCAATGATAAAGTAGCTAATCTAAATATTGCTTAATTTTTTTAATCATGGAGCAAGCAGGGAAAAAATCCATCTGTACAAATCAGTGAAAGGGACTCTTATGATTGGTATAATCTCTGAAATTAAATTGGATAATGCCTGCATAATGACAGGGTTTGCATGGTTCTTTAGACCTCCGGCTTTTGAATAAGTTTGGGTATAATTATTATATTTTTCTGTTTTGCAGCACTGCCAGAATCCAAATTTCTGTTTGTTACTTCAATGTGTGGTTAAAGAATTGGATCTTAATGAACTTATTTAGTTTTTAGATGAATTAATGTAGGTTTTGGTTTTTGGGTTATAAATGAGAATTCTTTCTGTGGCATTATTTGTAAAGTCATGTGTAGCTGGACACATGTTTGTAATTGACTAGATTGCATCTTAGTTATGTTAAAATAATTTAAATCCTTAAATACAAACAGATATTCACAGATCCGGCATTTACATCTGAAATCTCTAGCTTCATTCTAAGCCTTGCTATTAAATATTTACTTTTAGTTGTGATTGTGAAGGGGGGATATTTTTTCAAGCCCTCAGCTGTGAACAGTTGAAGCTGATGACTGTGGCCACCTGACTTTAATAAAGGGAGGTATTTACCCACCACCTGATGGTAACTCTGTAAGGAGAGAATTTGTGATTAGATCAGTTGATATAGTTGGGGAAAAGACAAAGACTTTTGGTTTATCTAAGAGAAAGTTATTTGTTATGCTTACTCTTAAGTGAGGTTAATTTTTCCCCAAAAACCAGATAAAAATGTCTCTGCTCTGAAGAGATACAGTGATACCTGTATTGGCAGGGGACTGGAGATAGGAAGTGGCATTATAGAACCATCCTCTGTAATGCCACTTGGATCCTGTCCATAGTACTATTGATCAAAATGTTTGATGTAAGAGTGAAATGAGGTTGGTGGTTGTGTCAGAAGTATTTAATGCCCTTTAAAGAAAAACAGCGACAAAAAAAGACCCAACGCTCTTGCAGTGGGCACTCATTTTGGCAGTCTGGGCATAGTAATGGAGAAAATTGTAGTACAGCCAGAAGTAGCGCGTCTTCGGTGTACCCCTGGTCTTGCTTTGGTTGGTAGCTAAGTATTGTGAGCAGGTCGTACAGTCTCTCTTTACTTGATAACTGAACAAAAGAAGATGAAATGGCGTATCTTATCTGTGTTGCTGTACCCTGTACAGTATTCGCATTGCTGAGCAACTCACCTCAAATGTCATTTTTTCCAAAACAAGAAGGGATGCTGTGAGTTGGACCATGTAAATATGATATTTGAAGGAAAAAAAATGCTTAAACCACCTTGGTTATAGATTTCTGCTTAAACAGTAAGAAGACATTTGCTTCTGGCTGGAGACTTGTTTCCGTAAAATAGAATATCTAAAGGGGCAGATGTTGTTCAAAATGCTCATTTTGAACTAATTTTCTTTCCGTTTCAAATAACGTAAAATTAGAAGTCTCCCTTGCAGTATAGTGGAACTTATGCTGCAAGTGATGCATGGTGCCTCTTGACAGTAACTGAAGACCTGCGAGGACCTGCGGTTGCCCTTGTTAATGGTAAAGTTCTTGGATCCTTTTGTGACCCTACCTCAGATACCATCGAGATGTTAGAAATAGAGCTCCTGTTTTCATTTGAATCTTCAGCCATCTGTCTTCTGTAGCAGCATATGTAGAACTTCTTTCCTCAAAGACTTCCAGGTAGTTTACAATCTGAATTTTCTAAACTGGAAACTTCTGTTTATAAGCTACATGTATGACTAAAAAGAGCCAAATGTGGAAACCTCACTGTTTGCTGTGGCTCTGCAGCCGGATCTAATGGTATGAAAAGATGGTATTAGTAGTTGAATCTTCATCTGGAGTTGCTGAAATATTTGGTGAAATACTGTATTTAGAACAATTGCATCATAACAGGAGATGATTTAAATGGAGTTTGTGTAGGCAGCTGCTTTTCTCAGAAAATTCTTGTGAAGTTGTGTGTTCTTGTTCACTCTGCAGTACGGAGTTAGGCATCTAAGAACTTGACTCTGCTTGAATTCGTTTAAATTAACTTTCTCAAATGCCAAGGTGCGTTACATAGTCTTTGCTTTCTGCCAAGAGGTAACGATTTGCTCATAATAGTACGACATCAACACTTAACGGGGGGAAAACACGTGGCAGTTTCTCCTTGTGGATATAAAGTGTGAGGGTATTGCATTGCTCTGCAAAAGCCTGGAGGTTTTTGTAGTTCCAGAGTCTGCAAAAGAGTAAAACCTCAAGGTGGTAATACATATGTGTGTTTTGCCTGAATAATGATTTGAGATCAGGAATGGCACTTGGGGCAATTTTTGCAGTGGGCGAATTAACAACTTGGTGCATTGAAGAAGTAGGCAATTTCTTTTTCCTGTCAGCCCCACAGGAGTTGCTGCAGATGTAACTTTTACGCCACATGAGTTGTCCCTGATTTTGTGCTGTGTTTTTATTGTTAAATATTTGTATTACCAAAAAAGGCCCTTCAAAATCAGTGTCCCGTTGTGGTAGGACTGTCTTATCAGTATCTTGTCTTATTAGTAGGCATTTTGCTCTTTTTCTTAAACATGCAAGTATGAAGTGGATTCTTAAACTTTATTCTTGCCAACTGTTTTTTATTTAAGAATAACGTATGTTCTCCAGAAAGCTAATCCAGGAAATGTTTTTTTATCTTCTGAAGACTGAAATTGCCATCTAGCATTAGCAAATTGCCTGATACAGTCCTCCAGCAAGGCTAAGCTGTGCATCAGGATGAAGTTTACTATCTATGTTTATATGTAAGGAAAAAATATTTTGTCTTTTTTCCCCAATACTGAACTCATACACAAAAATGAGGACCATATCAGAACAACAAACCTGTCTTACCATGAACCTGCTGCTGATGCTTGGAAAGAGTCACATGTGAGAGCAGGTGGAAGGGTGCATCTGTTACCAAAAATCCAGTGATGAGGGCTAAGCATGCTCTTATAAGTTCTTGTTTTCTGTGACTAGACTTAAGTTCTCTGCTTACGGCTTTCTCGTGGCAGGTATGTTTTGAACAAAATTAACTTTTTTTCATAAATTGCTTTCATTGGAACTGTCAGTTTATTTTTCATTTTAAATTTTCTTTTTCTGGCAGTTTTTGCATCTAACTTCACTTTCGCTTAGTTGGCTTGGAAATCTTTCATTTAATTCTGTGCTCTTTATCCAAAACTTCGATATTAACTAGTCTACACAGTGATTTTAAGCTTAAACCGTTAATGCCGGTTTCTAATGACAACACTGGTTAGTGGGGGAATTGGCACAAAATCAGAATGGGGTTTTAAAATGACACTTCGTTGTTATGCTGGTGTCTCAGTTTTTTATTTTTAAACAAAACAGAAATCAGTTTGTTGGTGGAACATGCATTTTACCTGAAGCTGTAATACAAAGTTTTCAAGTATGAGGGTTCACGCTGATGAAAGGAACACCACCACTTTGGGTACTTATTTTTTTTTTCTTTTGGAGGGAATATTTAATTTTTTTATTTAAAAAAAAAAAAAGTAAAATTTGCTGAATATTTAAAAAATAGGAATGTGATCAAAATGAATCACTTTGTGCATGAATGTGTTCTTATGTTCTTATTTTCCTTTCCTATTAGGGTGGTACGTTCATATACACGCAGCTTTTTTTTAAAGGCCGGAGGAGTGTGCTAGTGAGCAAAACTGTTTTTCTCTCTCATTTGGCAAACAGCAGTCATTGGCTTGGTGGTGTGCGAGTGTGTAAGTTTCAACAAAATATTAATACCTTATTGAATGCTATAAGATCGTGTGGGGAAGGTTGAGCCTTGAAGTTCTCTTTAAAAATCATCAATCGGGGTATACTAAATAGTATAAAGGAATACCACTGAAATTTTTTTTAACCATAATGCGGCAAGTAAATTACTAAGCTGCCGCATAATGAATTTTTGGCAGACAAAGTTTGGAGTAGACTTTTGTTTCGGAAATAGTGTTAATTTCAAGATCTCATCTGCTGTATTTCATGAAGCAAAATGTCTTCTGATGGAAACAGTAATCAAACAGTTCATCTCACTGATTGTTTTTTGAATCACCTAATTTCTTCCACTGATACACAAATAAGAAAAGCCACCCTTAGTGATCTATCTTCCAATATATATCCTACTTACTTTTCTTTTACAAATGAGGAATTAAGTTCTACTAAAAATAGTACTCTAACAAAACTTACTCCATTGAAGCTTGCATGAGACCATAAGTAAACTTGTACAAATCCTTGCAGGGTATGTATGTGCGTAGTGGAATATCATTTTAATCTTTTGACCTGCATAATCTCTTACAGCTACCCCACATACTCTTGATTTATTGCATAGCTGCTAGCCCATGAGGATGGGTGGTGTGATGGGAGAACTTTTGAAGTGTTGTTCCAATTTGATTTCCCCTCCCCCCCATTTAAATATATTCCTTATGGTTTTATGAAATTAAAATCTAGGTAAAGTTGTTGCTCTTAATGAAATGTGCTGTGTATTGTACCTGATGAAGCCGCCTCCAGTCCTTCAGTCAGCTCTGACATGCTGGACTGTGACACTGAGCTCGAGTCTGTGGTGTTCAAGTGGAGCAAAAATCCTGGGGCAAAACTCTGCAATAAAGCCAGTTTAGTGCGTAATAATCAGAAGTCTGTACTACACGATCGATATTGATGGGCTGTCATAAACCTGTAGTTACGCTTCCATGTGTCGCGAAGCACAGGGTGCACTGGGACTGCTGTGAGAATGGCCGTTGTTAACAGCAGTGAGGTGTGCCATGCTGCGGCAGGGCGTGCGAGGAGGCAGCTGGTTCTTCAGGGCGCTCTGTAGGTGTTGGCTGAAGTGGCCTGCATGCTCCTTGTGGTGTGCATTCGAGTCTGGGCAGCCTTGCTGTATGCCGGGCTGCGGTGTGACAGATGCTACTTTTTTTTTTGTTCCCCCCACTCATCTACCAAAGCACCCACAGAGTTGTTTCTGAAAGGTTTCTATCTCCAATTCTTACATCAGAGGTAAGATTCTTCAGTGCAAATGTCATTGCTGGAAAAAATGCCATTCCCTTCAGTCATACGAGTTACAGTTTGAAGGGGATGGGTGGTTCCTGTTCCCTCAGCAGTTATGCAGATGTGGGAGTTGTAGAGGTCCTGCTCTGTTCCACCTACGTGCCTGGAGGTGTTACATGGAGCCAACAGCAGGAAAAAAAAAAGGGTCCTTGTATCTTCTTCCTTTCAGCAGGAAAAATGCTACTCTGACGTGGGTGGAGGGCAAGTGGGTGGTTCTCCTTGGTTGGTTAGGAAATACTGCTTTTATGTAACACTTCTCACGCTGTAGCTATGTGTGAAAAATGAAGTATGGATGTGGGCATAATATCCTTCCATTAAGAGAATCTAGGAATTCAATGACTGGCATACTACTGTACATTTTTGTGTTGGTAAATGGAAGCCAAACGTGAGAGAGTTCCTGTGTTGTGCTGTCTTAACGAAGCACTCTGAAATCCGTGTTCTCACTCCTGAAATCCGTGTTCTCACTCCTGAAATCCGTGTTCTCACTCCTGAAATCCGTGTTCTCACTCCTGAAATCCGTGTTCTCACTCCTGAAATCCGTGTTCTCACTCCTGAAATCCGTGTTCTCCAACAGAAAACCCTCTCTCTGGGGTTGTGAAGTATTCAAAAGATTTTAAGTCTAGAATTTTTGAATTGGCCTTTGGACACCAGGTGTACTGTGCCTTCAAGGACTTGTACATTTTCCTCTTTACCTCCTTACCCCAGCAGACTCTGTCCTCCTTCTTTGCCCTTCTATTTCTAGATTTTCAGCATCCTCACTGCATTGACTTGCAATTGGTTTCCCTGTGATGAGATCCTTTTCTTCTGGGGTGTCTGGGGTCTCTCTTCACACTGCACTCTCCAGTCTCATCAGGTCTGTCCTGCTTCCCTTCTCCTCCGCTCCTAATTGTAAAGCCCTTCCAGCAGACATAGGTTTTGCAGCTCCTCATGGTCCGGAGGAAATGTGTGTGGTTTTGAGGAAGGTGCAGGCTGAGGAGTGCTCTTTGTTACCTGCTTTGTGGTGAATTGACACCGTGTGTGTCCCGTGAGGCTTTGGACCTGGTGTTTGTGCATGCAGTGCTCCTAGGGGAGTGTGTCATGGGCAGGGAAGAGATTAGGTGATACAGTGACACTGGCTCAAGCATGGAATATGTAGACACCCCATTTAACCAACAAGTGATACTAGACATTTCACTGCTTTAGTAAGTTCTAAGTTTGGAATTGAGGTTTCACTCTGTATGGTCCGTAAGAGGGGAAATGTAATTCCAGAAAACTGAACAGAGATCCCCTTTAGCCTGGCAGGAGTTGAGGAAGCTTCTAAATACTGAGTTTTACAGTCCAACTTTATCACTCTTGTATCTTGCAAGATTTTGTGGATTGTAAACATCACTTGAAAATAACAATGCTCTGCGAAACAAAAATAACTGACTGTATATTGCGACACAAAACATAGGTTGTGAGAAGATTTCTGATTTTTGGAAATCTGCTGGTGGGAATAACTTGAGTAAGCCAAATGTGTTGTGAGGATCTTGGTGTCATTGCTTTTGCAGAAAGTCCTGGATAAATGCTGGAACAAATTACTTTAATGTCTTTATTGGATTATTCTGTACGTGCTGCTGGGGCCTATCATGTTTCTCATTTCTTGCCTTTCATCATTTGAAAACAATTGATTCTATTTTGCTTTGCTTTTAATTACCGTATAAGTTCTTCTTTATTACTGGATTTTGCCCAGACAAATAACAAAATTAAAGATTGTTGATGTTGTCTAGACTGGAAATTCAAAATCTAATTGAAATGCTTTAAAATAATTTTCCATTCTGCTAATGCAATTAATGTAAATTGTAAACATTCTTTAACAGTTTTAACGAAAACTTCATACGCTCTTCAGAATGAAAGCTATTTACCTAAATGTTACTATTTTTACCTCAATGTAATGCCAAGAGGCCATGACAGACCTGGGAAAAATACTGCTGCTGATTCAAATATAGAGGAGGACTGGTCGCGGTTCGGTTCTTAATGGTGGCTGGCATCGCTGCTGCTAAACTGGGCTTTCATTAAATGCTTCATGCAGCTTAGTAAAATGTAGTTGTATGCCTTTATTTTAGGTAGTGTACAACATGAAACTCTGGGATCGTTTTGCTTCTTGCCATCGTGCATTTGCGAAGTAGGGTGGCTATCTTAGCTTAGGAGAAGGATATCCTTCCTTATATTTACTTAGCTCTTTGGGTGGTAACTGGAGATCTGGGGTTTTCTCTTCTGAAATATTATGGCAAATACAAATTCAGAAAAGCAAAATATGCTTCTTGAATCATACCAAAGAATTTAAAAATAATGCCTTCATTTGGAAGTTTGTCTATTTTATAACAGAATGCAAATAATAAATGCAGATAAGTAACTAGGAGTACGGTCACTTACTGTTACCAGTTAGCTCAGCATCCGTGTGCCTGATCAGTGCTTTTTGTGGAGAGCTTCAGAGCTTACTTTACCCATTTTAACTTTTCAGAATTTTTGGTTAAGTCTCGTTATCAGTGCTGTTTTCATCCAAGGTAGGAGCTAGGAAACCCTCTGACAAAGTGAGCGGTTTAAGGACAGTGTGTCAGTATCAATGGCAGGTGATATTTCTAATGTTGGAGATACTAAAGCTGTTCAGTGGTGTGCAAGTTTGGAGAACGAAAATAAAAAGTAGCTACTGCGGTCTGTCTTATCCTAAACTGGTCCCTGGCTTGAAGGGTGGCGATCCCTTGGTTACCTCTGTAAAGATCCTGTAGTAAATGGAGGACTCTGAGCATTGACTCTCCCAAATTACCTGGCTTACATCTATTTCTGAGGTTCTGTGTGGGTGTAGGTGTTGGCTGTGGATCTGTCTATTTACTGGGAACTGACTACTTGCTTGCTTTCCCCCTCCCCCTTCAAACTATTTAGCCTTTATTTCTGCTGAGGTTATTTGTTTGTTTTTCAGATGAGACCCTTTTTGCTCTTCCTGCTACATCTGCGCCTCTGATGCACTCCTCTGCAGGCAAGTTCTTTCTGCTCACCTTTGTCTGAATACATCCTGCATTTCTGATCTGATCTCATTAACTCTTTCCAATTAGTCTGCCTTTACTAAAAGTCAGCATGGGTCCAAGAATAGCATCTCATTTTTTTTTTCATTTTTGAATTTTCAGTTGATCTGTTCAAGGTTTTAATACCCATTCATTTCTTTACATGGTAAACTGTTTTATAAACAAACTACAGCTATCTGTGAATTCTTGGACCCTTGATGTGAGAGAGAAGTTGATACTATTAACAGGTTAACACATTAAAGCATAGTTGCTTTACTGATTTAGCAGAAAGATTTAATCCATAGTAACTTTCTGCAGTACTTCAAATAAGTAAAATTTATATGTATATATTTTTAGTGGTTTTTGTTAGCTACTCTGTCCTCAAATTCCTATTATTTAAATTAAAAAATGGCGAAAAAAGAATTCTTACTGACATGCACGTCTGTGCATATGTTATGCACAAGCATATGCGCATATCCTCTTTCTGTTTCACCCCACCACCACCACTTTGATAATACTGCCTGCTGTACTTGGATGCTCTGTACTTGTCTGGCATCTTCAGCTTTACTGTGATCTTTGCACTGCAAAAAGTTGCTGCTTCTCTAGCCTATTGCGTACTTCTCTGCTGGAAGAGGTGAAATAGAATAGCATACTTTAACTGACACTTCATTTTACTGGATAGTGATATTTATGATAGAACTTGAAAGAACCTCTTCATAACTAACATCATGTGAACCTGTCATGAAAATTTGCATTGACTTTAAGAGCACTTGCATTCTCTAACTTTCCTTTCTGTCCACGGTCACAGAAAAAGTTATGGACTTGCAGGAGCAGCCAGGTAGCACTAAGTCACTTGGTCAAGAGGATTTTACTGCAGTCCCGCTTGATACTGCTGCTTCTCTTCCCTCCTTCTCTCCTGTCTCAGCTGATCCCTTTAAAGAGCACACAGCCTTTGACACCCTGTCAGATGGATTACCTGCAAGAGGTGTTTACAAAGAAAATGCAAGTGAGGTTTGTAAAGAAACAATGGAAAATGTAAGAAATCCATTTCTTGCTGAGGGAAATAAAAAAGACATTTCCGAGGTGAAATACTCAGAAATGGCACCCCCATTTGCTAAAGCGGAAGCAGCCATTTTATCTCAAGCTGAGGAAGAAACGCAGCTAGAGGGCCCTAAAGAATTATGTAATCTGGAGAAAATGCCTGCACAGCAGCCGAATATGTCTCCAGAAACTCCTAAAGATTTGTTTGAGAAAAATGAGGAATTTATCTTCTATAACAAAGACAAATACAGAGATGGTGATCATGGTGAAAAAGGGGCATTGAAAGAAGACACTGTTCGGAGGGAAGAGTATGTAGACTTCAAACCATATGAGCCTGTATGGGAAGTAAAAGGTGCTAGTCATGGACTGAGCAGCTTGAGAGAGGATGTTGGAAGTAAGATAGATGGCAAACTGGAAAGCAGTTTAGATGAGAAATATGGTGTAGATAAGCTGATGGTGCAGAAGGATTATGAAAGAGAGAGTGAAGGTAGTGTTGAAGATCTCTCTTTCCCAAGTACCCCAGAAGCTGTAAAAGAACCTACGCAGACTTACATCACTTGTACTAAATTTGAATCCTCTATAACCCCTGATGGTGACAAAGTCAAATCTCTTTCTCCACTAGAGGAAGGCACTTCAGAAAATAGAACTGATGACGAGAAAAAAATTGCAGAAATGAAAGCTCAGAACACCGAACAAGGTGATTTTAGCACTCGAGCAGTTGGCAAGCAGGAAGGCCGGGAAGCTGACTATGCTAAAACAGATAGTGTATCAACAGTGCTATCTGACACTGCAGCAAGTATGCCTGAAGGTCTTACTCCTGATCTAGTACAAGAAGCATATGAAAGTGAAATGCATGATGCGGCATGTACAAAACTTGCTTATGAAACAAAGATTGATTTAGTTCAAACCTCCGAGTCAGTACAAGAGACTCTGAAACCTGTGACGCAACTCTGTCCGTCATTTGAAGGGTCGGAAGCTGCTCCATCACCAATATTGCCTGATATTGTCATGGAAGCCCCGCTAAGCAGTGGGACTTCTGGTACAGAAGCGTCTACTGTGCAGCTTGAAGCTTCTCCATTAGAAACATTTATTCCTACTGCTAATTATGAGAATGTAAAACAAGAGGCTGAAAAACTTCCCTTATACCAAGAGGCAGTGAACGTACCATTGACACAGGCCCAAGAATCAAAAGAGGAATTAATGCTTAAAAAACCTGATCATGAGAACAGTGTCAGTCCTGAAGATATAGAGACTCCATATATATCTATTGCATGTGACTTAATTAAGGAAACAAAGGTCTCTGGTGAATCTGCTT
The DNA here is from genome assembly GCA_013399475.1 of Chauna torquata. Classification (NCBI taxonomy): domain Eukaryota; kingdom Metazoa; phylum Chordata; class Aves; order Anseriformes; family Anhimidae; genus Chauna; species Chauna torquata. Next base: position 48,617 of record VXAL01016720.1, read on the forward strand.
CTCCATCTTTAACAGATTATTCAAAGACACAGGTAACAGAATGCATTTCTCAGGATGTGCCTGAACACAAGGAATTCGTTGAAAAACGGTCTCCATCGTTTGGAAAATCTGACTTGTTTAGTAGCAAGGTGATGCCTGACTTTTCTGAAAAAGAAAGTGAAGATCAGTCTCTCATCTTAAAAAGTAAATTGATTGAGAATATCATAACTGATGATGAACATAAAGAACGACCAGTAGATTCAGTAGCTGCCACGGGCAAGCCTTACCTGGAGTCTTTCCAAGCTGAACTGGACTCTTCCAAAATTGTTGCTGCTCAGCCGTCTGAGCCAACACCTACAAAAATAGCCCAAGTAGAGAAGATTCCCCTTCAAATGGAAGAGCTGAATGCTATGACTTACTCAGCTGATGTATCTGTTGCTACGGAACCAAAATCAGGAGACAGCAAAGGTCTCTCACCCATGGAGTCTTCCCCAGTTCCAGTAGCAGAAGACTTTGTGATGTTAGTTGATCCTAAAACTGCTCCTGAATTTGTGGCAGAAGTCACTGACAGAGAAGTAATGCACAAAGATGAAAGTGAAGGTATCAGTAACGAGAACAAAGACGAGAAGAGGCAGTTGCCTTGCCCAGAGCTACCCTGTGATCTGTCTATAAAGAATGTAGAAGAGAAAGCTGAAGGAGATACTCATGCCTTGAAAAAGTCCTTGGAGGCTGTGGACAGAGAAGTGCCTGAAGTATCCATGGTGTCCTTACTGGTCACGGATACCTCACCTTTATCCACTGAAAAAGACGTAGTCAGTGTAGTAAAACCAGAAGCTTTTGAGAAGGAAGCTGAGAGAGAAGCTGCTTCTGTTAAAGAAAAGGAAAAACCTACTGCTGTGTTTTCAGCAAAGCTGAATAAATCTGCAGGTAATCTGTGTACACTTGTCTTGCAACTAGTTCACTAATCTTCGTAATTCTTTAGCTACACTTAAGCATGTCTTGGCTTACTCTTTTTTTAAGTCACTTTCTGTAAAATCCCGTGTTTAGGCTGAGGATAACAACATGTTAGTGCCTGCACTTTTACCTTTTTCATATTCTGTTTTAGTAGATTTTTCATGTTTATCAGGGATGGACTCACTGTCTTCGGTTTTCTCCTTCAGTTCTCCCGCTGGTGATCTGTTGGTGCAGAAATAAGTCACTACTGGCTGTAAGCTCTTCTGTGATTGTCTGCAGGCTGGGCATTAGATGGCCTTCCAAACCTGCTCTTACTACATGATAGTAAGCCAAGGATGGTGTTTCAGTCTGCTCTATGTGCACGATTCGAAGAGGCATTTCTTTCTTTTCATACAGAATTCAGTTAAACATAACACTTCGAGACTTAGGAAAATATCCTTTCTGCAGTGGTATGTACAACTTGTGTCTGGAATCTGGAAAAGAACCTGCGCAGCTCCACTTGCGTGAATTGCGGCTTGCGTTAGATCAAGGCCAGTGGTTTAGAATAAATAGTGCACACAAGGGAGCTAAGTGTTCAGGTTAGTGGGAAGGTGGCCACTAAGAAGTTTAGTATCCTGCAAACATTAAAATTGGTTTACACACAGCACAGATAATAATTTTCAGGTGGGACTTGTATTTCAGTGTAGTTAATTTTTCAGCTGGTAATGTGGTAGTTGAAGTAGCAGAGAGTTAAAGGAAGGATAAGACCGCTGTCAGTTTCCTCTGCGTTGTAAACTGAATGCATCATGGAGTTCCAGCTTCTTGTAGACTAGAGGAGTACTTTGCTTTTTGATGTCACAGTACTGTGCTGCTACTTGAGAGTCTTGCACCAGAAGCATTCCCACTAAAACCTACTGCTGCAGAAAGCACACTTATTTTGTTCTAAGCAGAAAACCAAATGTTTGACTTGGCAATAGCATATTTGCGCAGTAGCTGCAGTCTGCAGTTCATACAATACTACGTCTAATGTATGTAGTCTGCATGAAATATCCTTTTGGATAGGAGTAACAGATGTATGGAGAGGGAAGGGTCAGGGTGCTGGTGCAGTTGAAATAAGGCTTGGAAAACAAGGTAGAAAATGTAGTTTTTATGTTTAAATTTGTATGATAGTTGCCATTCCTCCTGTCCCACCTCTTCTATACGTACAGGTAGGCAGAAAGGAAGGAATTTCTCATTTCACTTCTGATGAAATTTTGGTGATACTTGTGTTGTTAAAGCACTAGCTTTGTGTTCTGTGAAGATTTCACTCCTTGTGCTGTGACTTCCATTATGTAGGAGCTGTTCTCTAGACGGTACTGTATGTCTTCATGCAGAAGGATTAATTAAGAGATTAAAAACTAACAAACAAAAAACTCTGAACATTACACTTTACTATATTAGCTTTTTTTGTCACTCTTGTAACAGGAAGATTTTGGGTCTGACAAAGACAGCTGCTGCTGTTCTGTGTATATGAAACGGCCGGGGAAGCTGCACATAAAACCATTTGCCATAGCAGGAAAGGAGGGAGCTGAAGGCTGTCTGCATTCTCCCATCTAGTGGCACAGTGCTGTAACAGGGCATGCGTCTGTCCAGCATTTGTGTTAGAGGAGCGGCTGGAGCCCGGCCAGGCACAGGGCTGGTCGGGGTGTGTGGCAAACTGGGGAACTGTCGACAGTCTTTCTGTCAGTGGTTGTGTTCACTCTCTAAATCAGAGTTTTACTTTCTGACATGCTGTGTTATTTGGGAAGAAAAAATATTTTTGTCTTATTCTAGAGGAACATTTTCTTTAGCGCTAAATAGATGAGTATTAAATAAATGTCTTTTTTCTAGATTTTTGTTTGTTTTTTACAATCTGTGTTGGGTTTTTGCTCACTTTTGCTGTGTTATGGAATTGAACTTCTGTGACCTGCCTGAAGATTCTAACAACAAGCTATGAATAAAATCATTTGTCTGGTTTTAATACCAAACTACTTAACACAACTTCAAAGTAACAGAGTAATGAAACAAAGAACTAACACACTGTTGCCTTCCACTCTCTCAGAAGGGAAGGATAATCCAAGAAGTGGATTTGTGCCTGTGTTTGTCATTCTGAGTCTAGCTTTATTGTGCTGTTTGTTGAAAGCTAACCTAAATGCAAACATACCTCTGTGTACCTGAAAATGTAACTTCTGCCAGTCCCAGTTGACTGCAGGGAGCCAACAGAAACTCTAAAATGATTGCAGGTTTTTTTTAAACACCTTCACTCCAATAAAGCAAACAAAGCTTTGGTCAGCTTTGCAGATTTTTGTTTCATGCTACCTGACAGACCTGTGGGTAGCATGTTGTGTTTTGTGATGGTGTCAGACCACAGGGACCTTGTACTTCATGGCTGCACAGATTTAAAAAAAATTACCAAAACCAGTTTAGAACTATACTTAACTAAAAAAAAATCCATCTCCATGTAAGAAGTTACTACTTACAGCAATTTCAATGGCAAAGACTGCCTTTTTTTTTTCCCCTGCAACACCAGCAGCTACTATTGTTTTATACTTGTGTACTCTTAAGAGGTCATGACAAGTGCTTCTTTTTTTTCTTCCAATTCCCAATACGTGCTGTATTTGGCTTCCTAGCAGGTAACCCTGCTGCTTCACTCTCGTGCTGACCGCACTTTAAAACACAGGTTTCTCATCTCCATGAAACTACTGTGTATTAAGATTGAATTCAGAGTGGATGTTCCCTTATTGTGATGCTGCTGAACTGTGCCACAGCAGGCAGAGCTCCAGCTTCCGTCAGGCATCATGCTAGCGGGGTGCGTGCATGTAACTACAGTGTGGCAGGGACTATAGGAAGTGTGCTTTATGTTCATAAGACACGGCTTTGATGCCACCTAGTGTTTGTAAATGAGAAGTAACTCAAGTACAATACACATTTCAAATGATTCCATCCAAGGTTTTGAGAAATTCTGACCTGTTGCAGTTCACTTAATAGGAAACTACATGTGTTACATATCTTACCCTTTTGTTGTACAGACTTTCTTCACTGATAGCATCTTATTTACTTTTGGGTAGAGATCATTAGTTCTCACAAATACACTAGAAAACCAGCTTTCCGTGTTTTTTTTTTGATAGGTGGTGCGTGCAGGTTCTTACATTACCAAATTACAAACTCAAAGTATATTGTAGAGTCCCCCAAAACCTAAACTTCTGATCATGACGTCAAGTTGCATACCACAGTGTAACCACAGAAGCAGTTAAAATTACTCAGAATATTCATGCTAAGCATTGCAGGAAGTTCAAAAAATGGCCTTGAAAAGTTGAATATCAGGCAGTCAGTTTCACAGGAAATCTGTTCCGTGGTGCTTTTGAAGATCAGTCTCTGTAGACATGCATTTCTGAATATGCTGGGGTTAAGATTGCATCTTATGGGTTTCCAGATCTGTCATTTTCATATGTGCTACAGGGCGCTCAGCACTTGAGTTACGGCAATACAGCAAAGTACTGATACCTTATGTATCCCAGATTTTCTTTAGGGGGCAAATTCAAAGGTGAAGTCCAAGTGGGAAATGTGCTTTGAGAGGGTAACTGAGTGGTAATCATGATGAAACTTTCCTTTTTGCTCCCAGATCGTGAGAGCAGAAATCAAATTCTTGCTGTGGTTCTGTAACAGCAAGCCAGGTCATTACAGTTATATGAAGCATAAAAAAGGTTAGAAATGCTGTCTTACGCAGCACTGCATCCGCTTGGTTCATTTCTGTTTCATGTTTGTAACTCAGTTAAAGAGAGGCATTCAGCAGATGAGAAGTGTTGGTTGTTTTTTTGTTTCTTTTTTGGTTGGTTGGTTGGGTTTTTGTTTTTTTGTTTCACTGAGGGAAAAATACCCTGTAATGTCTCTGAGCAATTCCCTTCAGGAGCAGATTACTTGTAAAGTATCATTTAAATCAACATAAAATCTTGATTTAATTTCATCTGATTATATTTGTAGATTGTTTGGCTGTTCAGGTCTTCCTTTATGCTGCCGAGTAAGTAATGAATGGAGACTTTCAGTGTGGAGAATTTGGGGAGAAGTAGGAGGAATTAAAAAAAAAAAAAAAAAAGCCTTGAGTGAAATGTTTCTGAAGGAAAGACCTAGACCTGCAGTGTTTCACTGTTGAGAGACAAAGGCTCTTGCATCGTTAAGATCACAAACAGAGCGAGGCCTTTTGGGCATGCAAGAATTATGGAAAAAATGGAGTGTTTGTGGTAGGTTACCACCTCTCCCAGAATCACAGATGGGCCGCCAGTGGGTGAAGGAGACTTCAGGCGAGAGCAGCGTTAGGTAGCCATCCAAAGTGCAGCCCTGTTCGAGGTCAGGCACGCTCCAGTCAGCTGCTCGCGGAGATCTGGTGACTGTTGGGTGAGTAAGGCACTCTTCCTGCAGGTGTGCAGCCCCGTTGAACATAGGTGCGTTCACTAGAGGAACGTGTAGGACTTGATCGCCTGCTTCAGTAGTCTGGGTCGCTCGGTAATACCATTTTGTAACTAGCCTGTTGGTTGGGTAGTTTTAGCTTAAATGTCAGTCCAGAAACATGCGTGCGATTTCCCTAATGACACAGTAAAGCTTATGCAGGAGTTTGTTGGCACAGTGCCGGCACTCAGTCAGTTTGTAAGCAGAACAGCATTGCATGGGTGTATCTTGCCTCAAATAAGAGGTGTGAGTACGGAGGGATGCAGACTTCATTTTAGGTATCATTTGCATGGAGTGGTAGGAATGACGGCTGAGTATGCAAAGAGTGAAGAGAGGAAACTTGAGGCCAGGGAGAAATTCCTGCTGAGGGAGTTGGTGTCCCATCTGAGACGGGAGATAGGGCTGGTAAGGCGGCCGCTCCTGGGGCTCGCCCGCCCGCGCCCGTCTGCTGGCTGCTGCCGATTTGCTGGGGCTGCGTGCGTGGCTACAACAGAAAGTCCGTTTAGGGATGTGTTGGAGGAACGTGCTTTTCAAAGGTTGTAATGGAAAGAACGTGAAGGAGAAATGAAGAGGTTTTAATGATGTATCTTGAGAAGTTTGGAAATTAGTGAAATTAGTGCTTTCTGAAAGCATAAAGTTTTTAATTAATTTAGTGACAAAACAGCCATCCAAAGGGTGAGGGGAGAAACGCAGATTTTGGTGGCTTCCAGTTGATCTTAAGAATTTCAGCTCAAAGACAGAAGCAGATTTTCAGATGTTTTACACTTTTTCAGCATCGTGCGACTGTAAGTTTTCTTGCACTGCGATGTTTGAACGTACACTTGGTGTGTGCTTCCCATGGTATGTGTTTTGATTTGCCTGTTGAAACTGTGAATGAAATGTATATCTTTGTATCAATTAAAAAATACATATAACCAATCCTGCCATAAAAAGGAAGCCTTAAATTTACATAGCAATTGAAGCAATATATAGGGTTTTCAGGTAACTTTATGGTAATCTTTCTCCATGTAAGGTGGTCTCTTTTAATGGAAAGGTAAAACTGGCTGTTTAAGGACTGATCGGAATCTCCATCCCAGCCATTCCACAGTATTTTTGTGGAAACGTCTGAATGCCTTTTTCATGTTCGTTTGAAAATAGTGTATCAATTTTTTAAGAGGTTTTACAGCAGGGAATTTTTGGCATTTTTTTTGTCAGCCACAGATGTTAAAGAGAGACTCCATTCTAGAGAGTAGTCATACATATTTCAACAAGAATGGAAAACAGATTGACAGCATCGTTCTCACAGCTCTTTCAGATTTTGAGTTTCTAGTTTTTGCTTGTCTCATGTCTGTACAATACCTTCTGTATGTTACTTCTTATATGTTAGTAGTATAAGCTTATGGGTTGTTCTCATTTTTACTTAAGGGAAGGGAAAATTTAATTGTCAGATCTGTGGCTGACAACATAGGATGCTGATTTAAAATAAAAAGGGGGGGTGTTAGTCTGTAGGAATTCGGTGAGGGCGAGATGACTGTTCTTCTCAATCCCTGCTCCATGAAAATGAATAAATACATCTGAACAGTTCATGAGGACTAAAGATACCAGCAGAAAAGACTTGTATTGTTCATGAGCCTCTTGCTTTTATTACAGGCATAGAAAAGGTCCTATTGTGTTTTCCTTCGAGCTTTTTTTTTTTTTTAAGGGAAAGGTGTGTAACAAAGATGTCTCTTCGTCATATGCAGTCAGACATTTGTTTTTAAAAATGAGGGAAAAGTCTACATCTAGGAGATTTATAAGTGTGTTCTAACCATTGTTTGAAAAGCAATCTGTGCAAAGCTCATCTGGTGAACTACTACTTTTAGCTCTGTACCGTTGTGAAAAGCCGCTTAGGGCGGTTCAGCTTTTGTTAGCCTGCGCTGAGCCCTGCCGCACCGGCGTTCCGAGTGCTCCAGTGCTGCTCTGCAGGGAAGAGCCGGCTGCCTCCCTTCGTGCCGGTGATTTCTTTCTCTGCCTTGCATCTTTTCGGTTCTGTTCGCAAGCAGTAAGAAGCAAATGGCTGCAGCAGCCGAGGATTGCATTTTAGTCCCGGTGCCGGAGCGTTAGCAGCCTGGTTACAGCTCACACTGCGTCAGTCGTGCTCCACACCCCGCGCTGTCAGCTGACCGGCCTCCTGCAGCACCAGTGCAGCAGCAGACTGCAGACGCTGCTGGGGAAGCCCATGTTTGCCATCCCAGGCTGTAGATTTCTCCTCTTGCAGCTGTCCTATTGGTATGCATAATTGATAATCACAGCTGGAGGGTAGATCGTTTGTGGAGAGATGGACAGTCAGCCGAGCAGTTGGAAGGATAAGGGTATTTGTTCTTTCACCTTTTTTTTCTTTTTTCCTTTTTTTTTTTTTTTTTAAGCTAAAGATGCTGCGGGTTGCTTTTAACAAATGATATTTATAGCATGTATTTGGTGGTGGAATGTATGTGAAGATGTAAGATCTATTTGTACTGTATGCAAAATTGTAAAAGCCGTAGGTTAGAGTGGATAAATACAAGCAATGCGGAAAGAATAAATTATTTATGTAGGTGAAATAGCTTGTGTGGCACTGCAGATCTTTTCTAGTCCTACAGAGCATATTAAAGAACAGCTTCTTTTAGTATGCATTGCACAAATACCATCGTAGTCTGATTTTAGTTGACGTTCCTTTGAAATTCCTAGATAATTTAATAATATTAACCATTAACTTGAAAGAATCTCATGTTTGCAGTTTTGTAGTTCAGTAATTTTATGAGGAGAAATCGTGTGCAGGCTACAGCAGACTCTTTTTTTCCCCTTCGGTATAGCATGTTTGGGGTCTACCCTTAATTGTGTTTGCTTAGGATTTTTCGTAATTCTGTTGGATTCTAGGTAAAACTGCCTGATTTTCAGAACTTAGAGGTATAATATCACATTCTTTCAGGTAAATAAATAGCTAGCCTTAAATTAGTGTGTTGCTGACCTTTGTTCCTGTAGCCACCAATGGGAGATCACCATCGTAAATCTGTGGATCATGATCAGTGCTCAATGTGTAAGAGTTTAAGCCTTATTCGAATATGTAATCTGCAAACTTTATCAACAAGACAAGCTTTAAAACATTTTAGTTATCTCTGGATACTAAACTTCTTAAAGATCCCTGTCACGCCTGGTACTTGTATGTGTGAAGTTGTCTTCTTTTTTTATAACTGTTGTTTCAAATTTATGTTTTTCTTTACTCGGACAAAATTGCCAGTTGTCTAGAATCAGTAAAATGCTCTATCAGAATCTAAATATGTAGCAAAAAGAAAAAAAAAAAGCTGCAGGGGAAAAAACTTTGCCCTGAAGACAACTGTTTTAAGTTCTAAGCTTTCATTAAAAGGCTGTAAAATATTAGGAAAAAATACCCTGCAGTGTTTAGTAATACGTACTTAATGTGTAGTTATTTTAAATGTTCAGTGCTCCGTTTGTCAGGCCTGAAATTCTTGGGTTTAACAAAATAAAAAAGAGGGTGGGGTTGGAAGGATTTTGTGAAAATTGAACAGCAAGTTATCTTTGGGTGCTCAGGCCCCGCTTTCAGGCTTTCTTTTGCACCGCAGTGAGCAGGATTGGCTGTGACATGTCCCTCACTGCAACTGAAAGCAGACGTTTCCTAACCCAGAATTTGAGGCCTTGAGAATAATGGAGTCATTCTTGGATTAAAATTAATGAGTTGCCAATCACGAGCATGCCTTTATCGCACAGGAGGGTACTTACGGGGATGCGCTAAGCAGTGCAAGCCGTGCCGTTGCCGCTGCATGGAGGGGAGCCGTGCTGTGCCTCTTCCTTGGAGGCAGTAACCTGGGGTCTGTGCACTTCTTTGCGAAATGTGGACCTGATTAGCATGTAGTGGAAGTGGTGTCAAATGGACAAAGCAAACCTGAGCCTGTCCTACATGTGTGTTTTGTGCTGGTATAAATGTTTCAAGCAGTGTTTTAAATTCCTCTTCCCCACCCCTTTGTTCTTACAGAGTGGCATCCCGTTAGGTGGAGGAACCTGTTTTCATGCCTTTTTCTTCCTCCGAGGAAGTCCCTACTGCTTTGAGGTTTAATTATGATACAACTTGTAGAGTTAGGGTCTATAAGAAAATGGAAGCAGAGCAAGAAGGTTTTCTGGGGAAGCAGAACAGTCTGGTTCCTCTCCTTTTGTGACTGTGCTTTGACAGTCATGTTCTTGAAGACCGTTCTGGTATGGTTTCTGTTAGCGTTTGTTTATGTAGAGATGAAGAAGTTTTCTTTCATGTTTTCTTACTTTGTTAGGTCAGGCTCCAGTGGCATGGAAAATGATGGGTAAAGTTCAGGGACTGATGACACTACTCATCTTGCCCCAAAATAAATATAGAAGCAAATATTGCAACATGCTTTTTTCCATGCTTAAAAATAAACTAAAAAAAAAAAAAAAAAAGTAATGATCAAATCTAAAATCAGAGAAGAGCCAAAAGTATGGTTCATAGTTGGATTTTCCACCTAAAGCACTACTTTCTACTTAAAATAATCTTAAACTTCGTTTTGGTATGCATGCTTCTTCCGATACAGCCATAGTAGTTGAGAAAGCAGCGTAGTGAAAGTGGTAAAACCCCCCACTTGGTTATCGATCATCAAGATAAGCAGGATGAAATAAGTTTACCTTGGGGATGGTATGACTTTTATTTTTAGCACTTTTAAAGACAGGCTCCCATGGAGTAATCAGTACTGAAGTGTCTAAAATGGATTATTATTTTTTAATTATTTCAGTGAATTGTCAAGTTTTAACGGCTGAATAATGGTAATGGTAGGACGAGCACCATAGCTGTACTCCCAGGCTATCCCAGGATATTTTTTTGTGGGTTAATGTGCTGCAAATATCTCTGAGTTCTGGTTTAGATTTGATAAATGGTGGAAAAGGTTGCATAGGCTCGTGCAGCCCTTGATTTTTAAGAATTTCGTGAGGAGTAAAGAGAACTTTGCAGTGGTTTCCTCTGTTCATACGTTGTGTGTGAGTGCACGCGTGCATAGGTATACAAGTAAGTAGAAGTGAAAAAATACTGCATTGGTTCATTAAAAATTGTTAGATAGCGTTTGCATTTTGGGAGGATAACCTGGTAGTGTTGGACTTCGTTTTCACACTAGCGCGTACTTTGTGGAATCTGTATCATTTTTTCTTTGCTAGGGATTGTGGGGCAGATGTGCCAAGTCTGAAACCTGTATGATCCGGACTTGCTTTCTGACCTTTGGGCTCCAGTTAGACAGGCCTGTCGGTCCCGCTGGACGTGCCACTCCTTTGTAGTGCCTTTTCCTGGGACAGGGAAAGCTCTGTGGGTTGAAGTTGGCCCTGCATGCTTGGCACCACGTGCAGTCATGCTGTAACCAAGCTGGTTTTCCAGCCCGGCATTGGTTTGTTTTTTACTGTCTTGCAGCAAGGAGGTCAGAGACGCAACTGGCTCCCAACACGTCGTGTCAGGGTAAAGTGGGTCTTGAATTTTGTGACCCACTCTGTAACTGCTCCTGCTTACAATGTCAACAAAGATTAAAAAAAATAAAGTAACCTTGTCATTCTGATGTAGGAGGTCTTTAAAATGTGAAACCCGAGTCTGCTAATGGTGTTTGTGCTTGGAAGGCTTTGGCCACCTGATGGGACACGTTTAATACCTTCTTTGTTGTATGATTGGAGTTGCTTTCAAGTGAGGTTCTGGGGGGTGTATTAGTACGCAGGCCGTATCTGGCAGGATTGTAAGGTCAGGGATTTGCTGTGGTTTGGTTACCTGGATGTAACATTGCTCTGTCTGACCGCACGCTGCTTGGAACACAACTCCAAGTCAGCGTTCCTGCGATTCCATCAGCAGCAGTCGTGTTCTGCCTGGCTGCCTGTCCGTAGCCAAACAAAAGCAAAGGCTTTCCTTTCAGGCAGACGTCTTTTCTGGTAGGCCCTCAAAATTAATCTCCACTTGTTAGGGGTGCCTGCAGGTTCAGATCCGAGCTGTTCCCCAGATGCAAGTGCTGTGGGGCTCAGAAGGGTGCCGTGCTGGCTCCTCGCCGCTCCGCTCCTGGCTTCTGCGTGGGGTCGGGGTTTTCCAGTCCCACAGCAGGCTTGATCAAGCTTGGAAAGTGGAACTGCAGCTTCACATGTTGCCTGTCAGGTACTCTCCACAAAGGATCTGTGGAAACCGTGAAGATCGCTGTCGTAAGTGAATAAGAAGTTTAATTAGCTTAACTGGAAAGTGCCCCTCTAAAAAGAAATTAGCAGCAGTTTACCTCTTTTGGTCATAACGCTCATGATGACAGTTTTCCTTTTGCACCATGGGTACATTTGAAAGCTGCCCGTTCTCAATACTTCTGTTAAATTTCTGTGTTAGTACAACACTGTTCTTAATTTGATCCCAGAAGGGCTTCTATTTGTGCTTCCAGGCTATTTTTACTATTATTTGAAGAATATAAAGATTTTCTGCTTACATTTCAGATTACAGAAAGGTTCTAGTGTGACGGCTGTTGTTGATACAACGTTTGTAAATCACACACTGCTGGCTTTTTTTTTCAAATCTTCGTTCTCCTTTATACAAATAGTCTTTATATGGTGCTGAAACCCTTTGTTTGTTTGTTTTTAAAGGCTCAGTACAGAGTAGTTGTTCATTGTAGACACGAGTCTCTCACTCTGCAGCTGCATTCCAAGGACTTAGCGGAGAGGCAGCTATTGGCTGCGGGCTGCGAGCCTCCTGCTCGCCTGCGAGATTTCGCGCTCGCAGCGAGACGGCAGGCAGTTGCGTATATCTGCTGACCTTTGAATGCCCTAGCAGGAAGTGAAAAGGCTCTGGGTAGTCAGCTGTACAAGATCTGGGTGCATGCAAGCAAACTCAAGATGGATGCCAAAATTGGTTAGTCCCTTTTTTTTGTTTTATTTAATATATATGAATTAAACTCTGTTGTAGATCTTGAGGCTTTTAATTTCTCTTTCTAAAAAAGAGAGGATTACTTGGTTCGTTTTTTTAAAAAGAGGATTATCAGGTTAAATATATCAAACCACTGTTTTTTGTCATCAAAAACTGTATGGAATTGTTCAGTTTTAAGTTAAATGTCTGTGAAAGAAAGAAGAGACTTCAAAAAATACAGTGATAAACCTGCTATCACGGCACTTGCTTTATAAGCAAAATGTAATTGGATGAGTTCTGCATGTAAGGCACGGATGCTAGCAGTACTATTTTTAGATATGCCAAGTGACAGTTCGTGCTTACCAAATGTAGGCAGCTGTTCTTGCTTTAGAATGGGCCTGGAATACTTGCATTAAATGCATGAGATTATAGTTCACATTCTATAAAATAAAGCTTAAAACAGTTTCCGTGAGGAGAGATACTGCTTGGCAGTGCTGTTCGTGGGAGTCAGTTGTTTTTTTGTTTTTCTGTTTTTTTTCAATCTGCTGTGAATATCTTATGTTTAAGTTAACACCAGAAAGCTGCTTACAGTAATGCTTTTACTCTTTTCTTTTACTTTAGAAAGAAATGCAAATACCTGTTTCTGATCAATTGGAAAATAGAAATCAATTTCATCATTTACTCTCTGGACTAAAAATTACAAATCCGTTTTTCAGGTGACTTGTAACACTGAATTTCCCTTTGAAGAATTTTCTATGAAACAAGATACATATGTCGTTAAAGTGAGGTTGATTTGGTGGTTCTCCACACAGAGTGGAGACAGAGTAAGGGAAAACTTTTCTTGTGCAGCTCAACTGCGGTCTGGGAGGGTCCTAGCTTGGGGATTTTTTGTATTACTGAGAACAAAAGACTTGAAGATAGGTTGCTGGAGGCCATTTGGCATTTGTGGTGTGCTTTAATTCCATCAATTTGCCTTTGTTTCTCCTATTTTGGAAACTCTCATACAGATGAATTACTGTCTTTATACCTGAACCCAGTTATAAAAATGTAAGGCGTTACCAGTTGTAATATGTGATTTCCTATGATGCAGTAAGAACCCGCTGTCAGTGCAGAAGCTTTAAAACTGTGTTACAGAGGAGGGAGCATCTCATTTGTAGAACTAACGCTATCTGCAAAAGGAGAGGAGTACAGCCATGCTTCGTGTGTCACGTGAGCATCACCCACATATTAATGTATGGATGCTCCAATTGCAGCATTTAAAAATAAATAGTTTCAGTATCTGAAGGAAATATGCAGGGAAAAAAAAAAGATTTTTGCACGATTTAGGAGCAAAATGTCCACTAACTTTTTTTGGCAAGATTACTTTTGAAAATCTCACCCAAGTGTTATAGATACTTACAGCTCAGTTTAGGTAGGACTCTTCGTTTACAGTGGTTTGTGGGTCAAGCTCACAACTTCACCTGTAACCGCCTTCTACATGCCAGACTTGCTAATGTAAGGTGTACGGAGACACTAATAGGCACTTCTGTGTTTAGAGGCAAAGCCAAAGAAACAATATAAAATGTTGTTAAATTTAGGTTTTATAGCTCATATAAAGGGAATTCTACCATGACTTAATTCTTGTTTGTTTGATTTTTACAAATAGTAAAGAGAGGTAGTACTCGTCTTGCTTTGGCTTAGAGCTTCGTTTGTTTGACAGGGAAGATAGAAGTGCGGCTTTGTAACATGAAGAGACCGGGAGGAATAACAGGTCAGCAGAGTGCACGGGGATAGGTTGGGCTGCAATTTGAAGAGGACTTTAAACTGATGCTGTTCTGAGAGCAGGAGTGTCACCTCCTTCAGTTGGCTGCTCTATCTCTCACCCCATATGTTTGTGGAGTCACATGGCAAACCACATCCAGAATCTGATCTGGCTGACTGCTTAGTTTTTATGTTTTAATTGTTGCACTAGTTGTCAGCTGCATACAGAGAACCAGGCTGGTTCTGTGTGTGGCCATGCGGAGGAAAGTAACCGGACTGAGTGGTGGAGGCATGAGACTGTTGCTTTCAGCAGCAGTTTTGGTTTATGGCCAATTTAAGGTGTTTGTGTAACTCTAACCTGACTTTAGAGCTTGAGGAAATTTCTACTGATACGTGAATTTAAATATTTGGATAAAATACTTAGCATTATGAAAATAGCTTCTCTAAGTTTCTGACCAGAGTTCTCGTTTTTCCAGTGCCTGCTGCTCAGTATGGTTTCCCTACAGAAATAAGTAGGAAAGGACGTCAACTTCTGACACAAGTGAAATTGCTCCAGTGGCATTTTCGTGTTGTACCTGCAAAGGGATTGTGCAGACTTTGCCTTACAGAGGCTGCTAAGTTATTTAATGTTGGTGCATTAGCACACTTTCATCCTGTAAGAAATAAAAGTCATACTATTTTTGAATTGCTTCTTTTACAGTCATTTAGAGTAAGAATCCGAATTGTGATACACTATTTTACAGTTAACTTCTGTGATGTCTAGGATAGGATTACTAAGATTGTGTTGTAATAGTACTAACAGTTTGTCTGTAATTTATCTTGAGTTCTGCATTTAATAAGTCATACGTTGCCACTATTAACAAGCAGTTTTGATGCAGGAGAGGAATTTATTCTCATGAAACCTGATCAGCTGTGGAAGTAGAAACCATGAGGAGTGAATTTTATTGTGTTATCTCACTGTGAAGTATCAAATTAGATGAGACTAGGTGCTTCTGCACAGTTGTGTACTCAGCAACAGAGAATGATATTTGCCAGATTTTGTGAACAAATTAAAAAAACAACCAAAAAAACCCAAAACCAACGACAAAAAAACCCTGCAATTGATGCACTACTCCATTACCTATGACTTATGCAAGGGTGTAGTTTACTCTAAACAGTGATGCTGAAAATGATGTAATACTACATTCTCAGTTGAGAGCCACCTAGGGAAAAAATAAACTTGGTTTACAAATGAAGTATTTTGCATTATAGCACAGCAGATTTAGCCTGAATTGAAATTTCAGTGAGATTAGTCCCTCTCGATGGCTCATTCTGTCACACCTAATCAACATCATATACTCCCATGGGAATGTCTTCAGTCAAAAGGAAACAAAACAAACTGTTAATGCCTCTGCCTCTGTTGGACTTGCAAAGATATAATGGTTTAGAGATCTGTTAATGTCCGTGTCATTTCTCCTAACAGGGAGTCAGCATTAACCTCCTCAGCAAGTGGCATCCACAAAAATAAAATGAAATAAAGGACAAACTACTGTGGTTCTGGTGTACAACGCAATACTGTAGCTGAAGAGATTAATTCTGACATCATTTAAGGGCAGAATTGTTCTTAAATTTTAGCAGTTAATCTTGAGGGAATCCTAACGTCAATCCCAATAATCTGAAGTCCAATGCAAAAGTAGTGCTACAATAACCTATTTCTAGTTGTAATTTCAGCTCTGGTTTGACAGTGAGATCATGAGTTCCATTATTGGTGACTCTCAGCAGTCAAGTGAATCACGTTTTTCATATGGATGCAAAAGGTATCTTGTTCTAATTTCTTACCTTTTTTAATTTTTAGTTGTTGACCTCCTTTACTGGCGAGACATTAAGAAGACAGGAGTGGTGTTTGGTGCCAGCTTGTTCCTGCTGCTCTCATTAACAGTGTTCAGCATCGTGAGCGTGACAGCTTACATTGCCTTGGCCCTGCTTTCTGTGACCATCAGCTTTAGGATATACAAGGGAGTTATCCAGGCAATCCAAAAGTCCGATGAAGGCCATCCTTTTAGGTGAGGTTTTTCTTTTAACTAAGAAAAAATGTGTTGTTTTGGGGAGCAGGACTATTGGTGCTGTTAGAAGCAGTAGGTGACACATGCCATACTATGTTGCATGATGAAGTAAATAGCCTCTGTACTGAACAGTCTGTCACCCAGCCGATGTCTACACTGCTTTCAGTTTTTCTCAGTAGGCGTACGCAGTAGTAAAGCAAATGAATTGAGCACTTGGTACAGGGCATTTTCCTGGCAATGCTAGAGTGTCTTAATTTACATTTAAAAAACGGAACAACAAAGAAACATACTCCAATCAAATGGAATAATGTGTGCATTTTAGAGTGGTATAGTCTTCAGAATCTGAACCAGTGGCAGATGGAGTACAAAATTTAGAGATTACTTCAGCACTTCCAGTGCAATTTATTTAGCAAAAATCCTAATAAATGTAGTAGGGAGTGCTACTATACTACTATAAAAGTAGTACTTTTATCTTTCTGAAACTTCAGAATACTCTTAAAACTTAATGTTTTAGCATGTAACAGCAGAGCTGTGTTCTCCGTATGCAAGGCTGCCTTGTAAGTGGAACCCAGATTCATTGCAGCCTGCCCAGATAAGAAATCCAGAGACCTGGACTCTGGAGAAAATTCTAAGGATTGAGGAGTGGAATCGTAGGATTAATTTTTTAATGAAGCTCTTGGTTTTAAGTGATGAGCTAAGTCTGTGGGGTATACCATGTGTGCAGTTCCCTGCAGGGTGGGAATACAGTATCCTTGATATTCATACTCTTTCTTGTATAGAGTACAGCGGTGCCCATTATTGCAGAGATGCATCTTGAAAGAAAAAAAAAAACAAACCTTGATGTGTTAGAGTAATTACTAAGAGTGCCTGTTGCCTGTTTCCATGCCAGCCCTATCCCACACTGCTCTTGCTTCTCTCCTTTTTTAATAAGTGAAGTGGTTCAATCTCAATTTCCCTTGTGTCTTTCAGAAAATCCTGCTTGCCCTCCTATTTACAGCCCTGTTACTAATTTTGTGGTGTTTCCAATTATTCTTCCTCTTCTTTTCATCTTTAGTAAGGCAAAGTAAAATATTTTCTTGAGTTTATTTCCTGATTACATGTAGTGGCTCATTTAGCCAGTGGAAGCCAATCTCTACCTAAAACAATAATGGGACAAAACTCTGGAGAAAAAAAAAAAAAAGAATATTTGTTTTCAAGCTTAGAAAAAAATACATCTGTCCAATTGGCGATAACATTCAGGATAGCAGCATGAGATATATACCTTTTGTAAATTTTTTTTTTTAACTATCAAGGCCTTTTATATGGCCCTCCTTTGTTTCTCATTAGGGTGAATAATTCCCAGTGGAAATCCTGTTTTCTGTGTGCTCTTTTGGCAGTTTATTTTTAAAAACACTGATCTGCATAAGAAGCTTCCAGACATTCTTTTCCAGCATACTTTGTTGCTTACTTTTAATCTGTATAGCTTCAACTACAGGAAGGATGCTTTTACTTGAATTTAGTTTGACAGTGGAGAGCACATCCGTGAGATCAATTTACCAGGTACTGAATATGTTGCTGATGAGCTGAGATGGCTGTGCAGATTCAAGCCAAGTGTGGATAGCAGAACGTAGCCTTGAAATGGCTGCCCTGTGTAGTTACTGTTTAAAGTATTTTAATTTGTTTTGGACTTTAACACAAGGCAATGTTTAGCTTTGCCTTAAATGACATATGTAGGAGACTCTGCTATGTGTCTCCTACAAGTAATAGGAGGTGATAAAAAAAAGAAAAAAATAACCCCCAAACCGAAAGCAGAATCCTCCTAAATGAAAGTAATAGTGTAGCTGCAGTAACTGTGAAATGAGTGCCCTGTTAGAGATGTGCTGCATTACTCCTTCTCCAGCGCACAACTTAGATAAATTACTCTTCGTTTAAAGAGTCTAAATTGTCCTAGCCACAACAACTATAGGTAAAAGTCACAATGGAGTGGAAAGAACACTTAACCAGATGTGAATTTACATCTTTCTGTTAAAAGAATTGCTATCACTAATTGTAAGACGTTTTTTGAGCAAATGATAAAACTTCTTATTTTACTATGCCTTATTACTGTATTTGTCACAGTGCGATGCTAATTTCAAAAATGTCTTCTAGCGGTATGAAAGGATATATTGATTTTGTAGGACTTTCTGGTTGAGACATGTAGAAATCTCAAGTCCGGTAGAATATTAGGTTGCCTTAAGGAGTTTCTTTATCCTAATACAGTAGCAAAATCAGAGAATGATCCCCTCCTCCCCTGCCAGCCTATCTGTGTCTCTTATTTTAAATGTACGTTGGCCTTACTACTGTAATAGATGCCAGTGTATGTGTCAGAGGTGCTGGAAACTGCTTTGGCCACTCGCTAGCCTTGTCTGTTCATTCGCATATGCTAGCCAGTGTACCTTCCTGCCTAGTCCGGGTAAGACTCTGTGTGTGACTTGGTAGTTATGGGTGTGTTTTTCTCTTTCGAGGTTTGCTTTTACCTTCCAAGAATAACTTGGGTTAGTTCTGTTCTATCCTCTTAGCATGCCACATATTGTGAGGCTTTTCTCTTTATAACAACGTGCTGTATGTTGATATTGTTTGGCAGAACTCTTACAGTAAAGTTTCATAATCTGTTCTTTCTTGCAGGGCTTACTTGGAGTCTGATGTAGCTGTGTCTGAAGAGCTTATTCAGAAATACAGTAATGTTGTGCTTGGTCATGTTAATGGCACAGTCAAAGAGCTGAGACGCCTCTTCCTAGTCGATGACTTGGTTGATTCTCTGAAGGTAAGTTACTTCAGCTGCAGATACGACAGCCTTGTGTAAATAGATTCCTTGCTGACCTAGGTTAGCAAAGCCCACTTGTCCTTATAAATGTGAATGAACAATAGCATCTTTGGCTGCGTATTGAGTTTTAGTTTGCTTGCTGGAAATACTAAGCCTTTTTGTTTTTCAGGAAGTGCAGCTTTCTCTCAGGCACATTGAGTTGAATATAAAGCACTGAATGCAATAGTAGAGTAGATAACTTTTGTACTTCATTTTCACAGTACAATAAAAATGAATGGAGAACTGAAATAAGCTTTGGCTGCATGCAGTTCAGCTGTTACACCTCCTTGCTAGTGCTTAAAAGCAGAAATCTTTTAATAAAACAAGACACTGCTCCAGTATGGGCATTCAGAATGCATCACTACTCTCTCTCTCTTAAAAAAATCTGTTTAGGGCTAGACTGGCACAGTCTGGTTATGGTTTTTGGCCTGTTTGTTTCTGTACTGAGACTAGCAAGTGGTTAATGTACATTTACTTGCCTTGAACAGCAGGTGTTTTGTATCCAGTTTTGCTGGAAGAAGGGGTACTGATAATGCCCTTGTTTTACTAGGAAGGTGGATGCTTGTTTCAGTGGCTGGATTTGTGTGTAACTAGTTGTTTCTTTTAGTGATGCAAATTACTGAAATGATTGTTCCAAGCAACTCTGCCCATAGCATGCAAGACAGCCCAACAGATACCTTGAATATGTTGAAGTAGTAGTGAATGGACTTTACTGAGGATGGCAGAGTAAAAGTGACAGTGAAGAAATGGGGAAAAACTGGCTGAAAAGCCTTCATTTTTGTTCCTTGAGAATTATGTTCTCTCCTTTCAAGCTCATCGCCTTTCTTTGTCTTTCAAACAATTGTTGCCTTTACTGAGTATAACTTGTTCTCCATTCATTTTTCAGTTGCATAACCTTCTTGAAATAAAGTTGCATTTATCCTCCAGTAAATCTCTTACTTATAAAGTGCTTTGTAAAGTACTTTTCAGTTGTGGTGGGGATGAGGGAAGGGGTTTCTAGTGAAACTTGGTATAAAATAGGAAGGCTGTAAATATCTTTGTTATAGTTGTGGAATAGAAATTGGAGACAGATCTCAGGATCTTACCCAGAGTTTCTAGATCAGTTTCTCATTATGCTCCAACTTAAACACAGTGCAGAGTTGGTGCTGCAGATGTTGCTGATAATGTTGTGCAAGTCTGCCATAGGAAGAGTCCTTTCTCTCTGCAAAGAGGGAAGGATTTATAAGGCTGTCGGGTCGTCACCTGGGATCTGATGCTTGTGTTAAAGACTCAGGTTCTCAAAAGGGAAAGAGGAGACGAAGTACTAGCCTGAGGTTTTGTGTAATGATCTTCCTACTCCTACAGGGCTGAGCAATAAAAGCACTTCTGTGAGGTGGCTGTGTGTTCATATTTTCTGGTCATCTTTCTGTACATAATTGATATCGCTGCAATCGTTTTACAGCAACATGGCTTAAATGCGCCTCCCTGTGTCTGTGCCTTGCCAGCGTTTCCGCTCGGGCATTGCCTTTTGATGGCTAATCGTCTCACCGCTGCCCATCGGTCTGTAAGAGGCTGTCTTGCCTTCATGCTTAAGTGACCAAGTACTTAGCATGCATCTTGGCGGCGTTGTGTCCTTGACCAAAGGAACTGGTGCGTGGCTAGAACTGCATTTTGATAGCTTAAACTTGGTGCGTGAGGGAGGAAAGGAACGTATTCTTTGTTTATTGTGCTTTTTAATGGCATCGAGTCTCAGTGTTCAGAAAAAGGTTATTTTGCTTAAGTCGTATTTGGATCTGATTAAACAACTGGGTACATCACAGACGACTTTGGAGTCACAGGGTCACTTGTATTTCTTCAGTAGTTAAGCACTTTGTGGTATGTTCCTTCATCTGAGTCATGAGAATTTCCACACCATTTGTTTAGAGATCACAGTCCCTTTTGCAGTAAAGGAAAGGGAAGCAGTGAATAGGCAACTGCTGTTTTAGTTAACACTGTTTTAAGAGTTAGGTCTTTCAGAAGTAGAGTTAATTCCAGTCAGGATGTCTTCAAGGCACCCTAATCACTTCTGAAATAATACGGTATGTAGGAAATACATGTTTATTCAGCTGAAATAATTCACTTCCCCTCTCTTCTGGCATTTAAAACATTTTATGTGGGTTAATTAGTCTAATTTATGGTAGTTGGGAGCAACCCTCTATGAAACCAGTGAATGTCAGGACCGTTTGCAGTTGCTGAGTTTGAAGAGTTTTTGCTTGAGGAGAACATTAAGGTGCTGAGGTTTTATGTAATATAGTGGCCCTGGTTTTATTAAAAAAAAAAAAACAAACCACTTGGCTCGTGTAGTTTAAACATCTTCACTATAGGAAACAGCATGTTTGTTTATAATTAAAGAGCTTTGATGTAGAAAATGTCTGCAGGTTTGTATATTGTGCGTAATAGTTCTGGCTGTAAAATCGGTCTCATTAGGATTTTTTCTTTTTTTTTTATTAAACATGCTTCAGTCTTGGAAGTCTTAAAATGTACTAAATATTTAGTCTGCACAAGGAAAAGTTCCTCATAGCTTTTCAGGAGAAATTCCAGAAGAGCTCTTGCGAGCCCAGGAGAAGCTGCACTTTGTCCTGATAACACAGCGATCTAGCAGTTCACCCTGAGCTGCGCAACCAGTAGCAGTTCTGTTATGACATTGGGGCACAGTTGCTTTCAATTTGTCATTGCTCAACTGATATTTTGAGAAATAGAGCTCTGTGCTATATTTGAACTGCCTTATAGTAAAGAAACTGATATATGGGCATTTCTGGATTTGCCATTAAATTGCCTTATGCTTTAGGTGCTGGGGAGTCATTAATCGTTGGAATGAGATAGGCAAAAACTCGATTCAGTCCGTCAGATATACTGTGGTTTTGGCCGGTTTGCATATCATTGTAACGTGCAAGCGGTGAGCTTGGCCCCCATGCCTTCCTTCTGTCCCATTCTGAGCATGTGGGAAGAAGAGTATTATCTTTGTAGGTCAATCCTGGGTTGCCTTCTGCTTTTTTTCATCTTAGAGCTTTAACTGTTTAAGTGTTAAGCGTGTTTGAGGTAAGCCTTTCTACATTTGTAAGTTTGCCTCTCATTTCTAAGAAAAAATAGAGACCATAAATAAATGAGGGATTGAAATCGAGTCCGCTTAATCCTGGGAGCGCGGTTTTAACTGTCAGAAGCGCGTGAGGAGAGGTGGTGGTGTGGGAGGGGGCTTCTGAGGTTTTTACTGAGCATCGTTTGCTTTGGTGGCCCCAGCTTTGAAAACAGCTGTCCCTTGCTGACCGTTAGCAGTCAGCAGGAGGTGGCAAAGAGGGGTGGTCTCGCTGGGGTCAGCGGTTCCCTCTCCAGCCTGGTATGAATAGGTGAAGTGGATAGAAACTGCACACACAACACAGTTTGTCATTAGACCATGGCACTGCTTAGGAAAGACCTTAGGAGAAGCAATGCCAGCATCAGTTAAAAGTTAACTCCTGGATTTTTGTCTTTCTGGGACCGTAAATTCAACCCTTACTAAATAGGATTGGATATTCCAGTGATTGTTCTGATAATTGGCGGACTTTTGGATTGATTGGTATCTGTTACCCTACTGCTTACATGAACTCAGCTTTCTCATGTGGTCATAGTCTTCAGCACTGTCACTAATGTTTACCTGACCAGGGTGGTGCTTAACTGCTGTAACTGTAGTGGTGCAGGGGCGAGCTTGGACATCAGTCAGAATGCTTCGCTGTGGGTGCTTGAAGCCAGCGTATTTACGATACTGGATGCACACTTTCTGAGAGTCACTCTGCATGTTCACAAATGTGAGGGCTTTTTGCAGTGGTAAAAGTTGTTGGCTTTCCTCCTGTCACTGGGGAGGCAGACGTGCTGCATGGACAGACTTGCTCTGAAAGTGGAGTATTTGCATGGTTAAAAAGTCTTGTGCAAAGAGGCTGGCAGCCAGCTCTCACCCTGGCATTGCTGAGAGCAGAACTGGGCCAAGGTTTGAATGTATCATGAGGGAATTTAGAGAAATCTGCTTTATTTTTCTTGATAAACTTGCCAAGTTCCTTCAGTCGAAATGCAGCTGATGGTAACACTGCAGCCTTGTCTGAGGGTTAACTTTGTGCCTCCGGTGCTACTTGCGTCACCTCCAGAAAGAACTGACAGATAAAGAACTGCATCATTTGCAATTAATCCTGCTGAATTTTGAATGGGATCAGCTTTGAATGAAGCTCTTGAAGTAAACTTCATTTCGTTACAGGAGTCATGCAATTAGACTTGTATTTATTGTCGTCCCCTTACTGTTGGCTGTTGATTTTGTTTGGTTTGGATATTTTGCATCTTATGATAAGCTAAAAATGGATATTTGGCTGCATAACTTCTGAGTAACTCAGCTGCAGTCTACATCTTTGCCCACACCCCCAGTCCTCCAACATGCGTCCTTTGCTTTCCAGTGCTTTGTGCCCATCTTCTACCTTTGCGTATCTCCTGCTTATTGCAGTCCTTCACCTTCAGTTGTTATTTATGCCCGCATCTTTTCTCCCTGATGTCAGCTGCAGCTTCCGCGCCATCTTCCACTGTTTTACAGTGTCTTGCACAGAACATGACCAGACGTGCTTAGCTGATAGGAGGGCTGGGGGCCTTGTCTGTGTGCTCTGTACAACACAAAGCATAGTTCACTGCTTACCAAGAAGTAAGCACTGCTGAATCCACTGGATCTGACATCCGAATCCTGGCTTCTGCTCTGTTCCTTATGGGCTGTGCAACACTAGAAGAAACCGGCTGATTTTCCTCGGGGAGGAATCCTACACAGAAATAGAGCTGGCAGCCTGCAGCCTGCTCCTGCACCGCTATAGGTCAGAGGTGTGCTTGGGACACTGTGCAGCTGGCAGAAAACCGAAGGGGCTTAACTCCCACAGACCTGTGTAAAACTGTTGAGGTGGGGTCGAGACTGCCCACGACGGGGCTCTGTGCAAGTGCAGTCAGTGGGGCCGCCGTGCGGGAGGAACGGTGCCTAGGGATGAGGTGAGGGCTCCGGCAGGACTCCACAGGTACAGCGGCGTGAAGGTTCAGGTGTGTTAACAGAAAGACGTCTTTGCTTCTGAGTTTGTCTGACTTACAGCCGTCTTCCGTTTTACGGCGCTGTTGGCTTCTTTCTTTCCTGAATATTTTAGTAGTCAAAGCCCCTGTGTCGTTTAAGGGAACAAAGTCAACCAAGCCAGCCTTGCTGCGCTACCTTCCAGGCAGGTTTTTCGCCTCGTGTAGCCAGTGGTTCATTGAGACCATTGCTGAGCTGAAGTGTGGCTGTGGTTGTTCGGTGCCACCATTTGTTTTGCAGCCCTGGAGCTGATGAGCTTATGTGTTGGCTGCTGGGCTACCATGCAAACAAGTGGCCTGCTTTCCTTCTGGCTCTGTCGCCAAGCACCGTTGCCTGCGCCAGCCCTTTAACCTCCCACCTGCCTCTCCTCTTCCGTATCTTTGAAGGGTGGGAGGTAGGCACTGTTTGCCCATCATTTTTAACTGCTGAATTGGAAGCGCTGCATGAATGCAGCGGGCATTGAGCAGCCACCAGGCACTAACGGCTTTTGGTCACTGCTGACTTGGGCCGAATTCAGTCCAATGACCTAGACGCAGGAGGCCACATATCCTATTACTAAGCCCTTCAGCCATCTCGTCACTCATCTCTAATTACGTTAGACGTACACGGGTAGAGTGGAGTTTGGGGCGTTTTAGCTTCATATGTGTGTTTAGAGAAGTTATCTCACTTACTGGTGTAACTAATATGTTCTTGTAAGACAGATTGTGGGCTGACATGCTTTTTTTCCTTTTCAGTTTGCAGTGCTGATGTGGGTGTTCACTTATGTTGGTGCCTTGTTTAATGGTCTGACATTACTGATATTGGGTAAGTGTTTTAAATTGTGTTAAATACCTGGCATTACAAAATAACCCTGGAGAAGCATTGAAGTCTGCCCAATACTCCAAGGCTATTCCTGTGTTCTTGAGAGTGTATCAAGATGATATAGTTGTGTGTCCTTTTTCTAGGACATTGATAACACTGCAGCAGGGGTAATTTTGAACTGTGTTGTTGAATTCCTTGTAGTTGCTGATTTTCCAGACGTTGTATCATTTAGAAGCATGTTCTGTTGTGCTTATCCCTGTCAGGGTTAGCTTTTTTTAATACCATTGCTATATTGTAACTTTGGTGGAGGTACAAAATCAGCTCTGGTCACCTCCCACCAAAGAGTTTGTTCCTTGTAGTCCAGAGCAGGGCAGCTTTGTGTGTCAGAAATAGACTGACGCTGCCACCAACCTAAGTGTTCTTTTTGAAGAATGTGCATAACCCACAGTGAAAAAGTGAACTGTGACCAGACTTACTGTACTGTTAACAAGACCTGGAGTGCAGCCCAGCTTCTCCTTAATAGGGATTATTTAAATTACCGGCCAACAATTTTTGTATGTGGTTTAGTTATTTCGTTTTGTTGTACCTTTTTGAAAGAAATGTCAAGGTGTGAAAACTAGTCTTTGTTTAACTGAGCACCATTCCTTTTGTCAATATTTACCTTTGATCTTTTCTTTTCCAGCTTTGATTTCGCTCTTCAGTGTTCCTGTTATTTATGAGAGACATCAGGTGAGTTTTTAATAAAATTCTTTAAATACTCCATAAAATTAGCTCTGTTGAAGCAAAAACAGGAGAGAATAAAACCAAATTCATTTTACTCTTCTAAACTCTTTAAGTCTTTAAAACATAGGCCTTTAACCAGGGGTCACTGCCAGAGCCAGGAGAACCAAGTTCACTTTGAAGTCCAGACTGTGCGTGCTTTCCCCTCCTCCTTTTTGGTGGAAGTGTAAGAAGGCTTCCCCAGCAAACAATTACAAAAAAGGCATGGAGGCCTTCTGTTCCTCTCATCCAGATTTGGCCAGGACTACAGCAGCAGTAGGCAGGGTGTGTTAATTTCAATGTAAGTACTTTTAAAACAATTTCTGAAGAAACCACTTTGGAGCTGGTATTCAGGATTCGGGTCCTGAAGCCCCATGGAATTTGTAGCCCTGGCTAAAGCAGGCGGTGGGAGAGTCTTGGCACAGTCCAGTACTTCTCCTGTCGACAGACTAATGTAAAGGAAGGAGGTAAGAAAAGCCAAAGTAAAACGAGTGTGATTAAATAATAGAGCTTAAGCAGGGACTGTCTTCAGCAGGTGATAGCACAGGAAGGGGGGAAGCCAGCTCTGGCTTAGCAGTTCCTTCTCCTCTTTCCAAAACAACCCTGCTCATGAAGGCCAGCCTGGGATGTAGGAAAGGAGGAAGAAGGGTGCTGAGAAGATGGCGGAGCCTCTTGGACTCCTCTCCAACCTCCTATGTGACCCTAGAAATGAGCATAATGCTCTGCAGTGAAAGGAAATCCTGTAGCCCTGAGGAACGATGATGGACAATTTGTGTGGCTTAACCCAGGCTCCTCAATCCTCTTGATGAGCTGAAGGCTGCTCTCTGAGGGCGTAAGCTGTTTAACGGGTGCAGCCCGCCAAAGCAGCTTTCCTCCGCGGTGCCCAGAGGAGGTAGAGGGAGCTGCCAGCCCCTCACCATGGGCCTTGCTTGTGCATCCTTGTGTTGGAGCAGCCTCAAGAAGAGGCGGGAGTGAAACGCTAATGGCTGGGTTGATGAGACGTGCAGAAGCCAGGATGAATTTATCTGGGTACTTACCTGCTAATCCCCGCCGTGCGCGCGTTCCTGGAGGCAAACCCTAGCACGTGCTGTGGCTGAAGCTGTGGCAGCTCTGGCGGGTGCGTGGGTGGCCCTCGGTTGCCTGGGAGTAGCCGGGAGTAGCCAGGAGCACAAGGGGAACACGGGACTTCGTGTTTGGGTGCTCATCTTAACACTGAGCTCCAGCGTGCACCTTTTTTCCGGGGAAGCTGCTGCCTTTTCTTGGTCAGCAGTCACGGGAAAGGCAGTTTCATACTGGAAGCTGACTCAGGTGGAGCTGGGCTCGGGTACCCTTGGGCGGCGTCAAACCGGGAAATAAACGCTGTCGAGCTCCTTCCTTCTGTCAGTGCAGGGCGTCTTGGTGCGTGTGACTGCCTTCCAGGCAGCAAAGGAACTGTTTGCAAGAGTTGGTCTGTAACATCTCTCATCTTAACTTTCAGGCCCAAATTGACCACTATTTGGGACTAGTGAACAAGAATGTCAAAGACGCGATGGCTAAGTGAGTTTTGTTTGTTTGTTTGTTTCACTTGATAAGTAATGTTTAGGTTCTTGACACCTGCTACTCCTGTAGATAACAAAGGCATTACATGCACTAGTCATGGAAGGAAAAAATCCTTTGTTTAAGTATGGAATGGTTCTGAAATCGGCTCCTTTCTTACAGATGCAATTAAGTTCATCCAATGTTATTTTAAATAGAAATTTCTGTATTTGAAACCATTAGTAAAACTGTAGGCCATCAGCAGTTGCGGCTGTGGAGTGAGTGAAGGAGGAATTCAGCAGTTCTATCACTTTCTGAGTGTAATAGTTGGTTTGCCCTGATAATTATCCTCACACAGTGCTGTCTTTAAGGATACTTTTCTACCGACTGTCTCTTTTCCTGACTCAAATGCCGTTCTTTTTCCTCTCCTGTTCCTTTTGCAGGATCCAAGCAAAAATCCCTGGGTTGAAGCGCAAAACTGAGTAAAAAGCCCGAAGCAACTTACCGATAGGAAGTTCATCTTTTAAGGGGGAAAATACTCATTTGGATTTACACGGGGAGGGTCAGGGAATAGCAAAACCCTTGACATTGCAGTGCAATTTCACAGATCTTTATTTTTTAGCAACGCAGTGTTTGAGGAAAAATAACTGTTTTGACTGCCATGTGTTTCATCATCTTAAGTATTGTAAGCTGCTATGTATGGATTTAAAACTAATCATCTTTCTTTATCCTGTGTGCAGCACTGGCTAATACAAAAGATTTGAGAAAGCTGTACATTTTGCTTCATCAGAGGTAGGCGCGGCTGCGTTCAGAAGAGGTAGTGCAGGTGGAGCGGAGGATAACACTTCCCAGTTTGTGCACTGTGTATGGTCTGTGTAGATTGATGCAGATTTTCTAAAATGAGATGTTTTAGAAGAATATACCATTTTAGCAAGTTTTGAAAAATCTTGCCTTTTTGGTATGAGTATAGCTGTATTGTGATTTTATTGTTTTATCAATTGCCAATATATATATATATATATGTGTTTCACAAAGCTTAGATCTTTCAGCTGCTCCACAGTGCTTCATACTTCAGAGAATTGACTGATTTCTGGACTAGCTCCATAGCACACAAGCTTGAAAAACTAAAATGTCTCTGTAAACACTAGCATCTGTTTAAAAGAAACAAAAAAAGTAACGAACAAAGGAATCTCCACATATATTAAAAGAAAATTACAGCATACACTTCATTGCACAAACATACAGTAGTTGATTTTGAGCAAATAATTCTGCAGTCTCTCAAACTCTGATAATCTGTGGACTGAGTATCTAATGCTGCAAATGTTGTTTGGAAACTTAAAACCTTGTTATGCAAGAAATTATAAATGAAAATTTATACACTTGCAGTTTAAGCTGTATTGAACTAAGTCTGTGGAATGCATTGTGAAATGTAAAAAAAAAAAAAAAGCAAAAAAAAAAAACCCCAAGTATCAATAAAGCTTATAGACTTAAAATAATATTGGTATTTTGCTTTCTTCAGGTAAGTTTAATATATTTGTGTTTATTTTAAGTTCACCGTGATTAAATAGCCATTGTACATGGTGGTAGAAATAGTTTGCCAGATTTATAGCAATGTGAGTAGATGGATTTTTCATGATACCTTTTCTTTCCATACGTGCAGCATGAAGCAGTTTGTTCAGTTCTAGTTACAGATTTGATGTCCTGAATAGCCATGTTAGCCGGTGATGCTCAGGTTGGTGCGTAGTTCTCGTAGAGCAGATTCCTTCCTGCAGTGCAGAGGCCTCAATGCTGAAGGCCCTGCTGTTACCACGGCCAGCTGCGCTGACAGCTCTGTGACGTGGGTGACTGTGTCAGTCATGTGAGTTGGCTGGTTATTGAAAATTGTGAAAGATGAAATTTTAGATTCTGCTAAAAGAAGTAAAGATCCTTGGCTTCTTTTATTTTGGAGACAGTAATGTACGCCATGTACTAATTTGAAGGAAATCGTAAAGCAAGTCCAATAATTTTTCAGATGTTTTTGAGTCCGATTTACAGAGCTGGACATTGAAAACTTGTATCCCAATTTATTTGAGACATAGATTTTAAATTAATGGCATCTTGACCATTGAAAAATAAAATCATGCACTAATATTGTAATTTACAGTATAATACATCATCACTTCTGAACAGTTTATACATAAAGCCAAACCATATAAACATACAAATTTTTAAGTGTTATCCTGACAGACGCTATTGCTGTAAGATATTTTTAATGTTACCATTTATTAATTCCTTCTGCTGTGCAACTGGTTTTATTCAGGATACAATCACTATGAAAGGCAGACATGACAACGTAGGCAAAGAAGGTGCTCACTGACATCACCACCTAACATGATTATGTAATTTGATCAAGAAGGCTTCTTAAAAAAGAAAAAAAAAAAAAAAAAAAAAGACTGCATAGGGACTCTTATTGTGTATCTGACAAACTGATCTTCTGTATAGTAATATAAGGCATTAATAAATTCAGTTTTAAAAAAAAGGTGATTCTTTGAGGTTGCTGAAGCACTTTTGTGTGTTAAATATACATGGACGTACTCCTTCCGTTGGAGAGTTGTTTCATCTGTCGTGTTTATGATATTCTGTGTCCAACAGCTGCCCTCTTACTTGCGTAGTGGGAATCAGAAGTGGTTTGGCAGGATGGTTCCACAGTTCAAAATTTTATTCATCTGAACTGGGACTAACTAAAGCACTACTTAACATTTCTTTTCAAATACTAAATGTAAGTCAAAATGTTCTATTTTGGCTTTTTTTTTTTAATCAAAACCAGGCTTTTTAAAAGAAAGGTCATTTCAAGATATGGATGTGTTCCATGTCAGAACTCTCCAAAATCTTTTGAAATTGCCCACATTTTCTGTTCCTTGCTAAAGTTTCATTTGAAAAAGTTGAACTTTTTTTCTTTTCTTTCTTCAGTTTCACTGTCCCTATCGTTTTTGGTTTTGCCAAATGTTCATTAACAACTGCTGAACAGCTCTACTTGCTTTTTGTGAACATCTGCTCATGGTCTCCACTGTCAAGTGGAGGCAACTCTCATTTCATTTCAGCTGCCTGCTGCCCTCCTGCCCCATGATTTAGCAAAGATTATGCTTTTCTCAAGGGTAGGTAAACTGTCAGCTACCAGAGTGATTTATTTTCTGTGTCCAGGCAGCATGGGACTAGCTGCCCGCTGAAGGGTTTGCAGCCTGCAGTAGTGATGCACCAGGTGGGTCCCACAGATCACTCTGGACCTCCCTCCAGAGGGCAAGACAGGAAACTGATTCCCGGTGGCTTTCAAAATACTTCAGTACACTAGGTGGTCACTGCCTGGGACAGCAGTTAAAGATGGAGCTTGTTTTCCTGTGAACAGGGAGATTCCAGGAACACTTGGGGAGCAATTTCCTCATTATTTGTGTTAAAAATCTTTCTACTTCCCCCCTCCTGGCCCCGCTTTGAGTTAAGCTTCAAATTCCAGCTGCAGCAACACCACCATCTGAACCAGTTGTGAACAGCTTATCAAGAGGAGTCATGCCACCAGTTTGTCCTTACAGCAATGCATAGGTTCTTGCTCATGGAAACATTTTGGAATTCATTTTCGAAGGTATTAAAAACCAAAGCACTAAACAGGGATAATGTAAGTACGCGTCTGGAAAAGGTGTTAATGGTTAGCCCTCCTCTGTGTGAAAGTTATAGCACCATATGTTGAAAGCAGACATTGGTGGGAGGCAAGACTGTAGCCCATACTACTGGAAATACTGTTCAAAGGCACTTCATGGATAGAAAATTTTTCCAAATAAATATATTTAAAAATAAAATGAACTTCAAAAATTATACTTTGCTCCGTCAGTTCCTGAAAGCTGAAGCGTGAACCCCATGTGCTCATTAAAAGCCTGTGATTTTACTTAGTGCACCAAATTTGAGTTTTAAGCAGCTTTTTGAATAACATTTTGAATAAATGTTTAAGCTGTGAATTTTGAAATTATGCAAATTAAAAGGCCAGCGTTTTCCTGTGTCCTCCCTTTTCAGACATGGTTTGAATAATAGAGTATTAGGCAAAAGCAGCTTAGGGAGTTAACTGTTCACTTTGGCCTACCCCACTTACAAAACTGTTTCCTTTCAAACTTCAGCTTCCTGCTCAAGGATGTTGGTCTTTGAAATGCAAGATGGCATTCGCGGTCAGTAAAGTCACAAGTAATCTGAAAAGGTGTAATCCACGCAGCATCGTGTGGAAATTACAGCAGCTGAAGGGTAGAGGCATTAGTGGCTGTCCAGTCCAGAGCCGTCACTTGGTGGTGGCAGTAACAGCAGCAAGAGTTGCCTTTCAAAGACATCGCCATACGAATACACTACAAAGAAATTA
>VXAL01016720.1:80031-107089 GCA_013399475.1 Chauna torquata
GGAGCTACTCAAAATACATGCGTCTATAAATACATTTATCCGCAAGCCTCCAGGTAAAGCAAAGGTAAGCTGTGCCAGTACGGGTCACATCCCAGCGCTGTAACGCACTGCCTTTTGTTGTGAGCGCGTTAAAGCAGCGTAATAATTTTGTCCTCCAACACCCCTGCCCGCGCAGGCAGCATACATCCACAGGCAGTGCACGTGCGTGCATGTGCAGACACGCATATAACAGACATGGAGACGCACGTGCACGCAGACATGGCCACACACTAGCCCCCTCACGACACCACGAGACACAATGCCACAACGCAGGTCACACAATCGTGCAGCTACGTGCGCTCACATGCAGCTGCACAGAGCCACGTACAGCCACGCACACCGCTGCAAGCACACAGCCAGACATACATGCACAGCCACACGCAGGGCTATGTGCACACATATCCGCATGCAGAGCCATACACAAGCCACACGTACGGCTGCACGTGCACAGCCATACGAACACGTGCACACAGCCCTAGAGATGAACACAGCATACGCAGCCACATGGCCGTGCACACAGCTGCGTGAATACACCTACGCATAGCCCCATGCACACAGCCACGCAGAGCAGCACACACATGCACAGTCCCATACATGTGCATGCAGCCACACACGTGCACCCATCCACGCGCCCGCAGCCCCACCCCCACGNCATACGGCCATGAACAGAGCCACGCGCCGCTGCACAAACATACGGCCAAGCAGACATCCACACGCAGTTGTGCACAAACAGCACACGTGCAACCACATCCACACGCAGCTGCACACGCATACATACAGCCACAGACAACTACACAAACAGCCACACACGTACAGCTGCAAACATGCATGCACATACAGCCGCACACGCATACAGCCATGTGCATGCCGCCACACTTGCCCACGCACAGCCATACAGCTGCACGCTCACAGCTACACAAATGCACACACGTATGCACCGCCACAGCCATACGTGCATCTACAGGTACAGGCGCAGACACGCACAGCCATGCTCACGCCCACATGTAGAGCCACGCGTCTAGCCACACACGCACACAGCCGTGCACACATGCCCTGCCACAGAACCATACACACACAGCCAGAGCCAAACCTGCAACGTGCGCCCTCAGAGGCATACAGCCACACAGTCATGCACACAGCTACATAAACAGCCACAGAGCAGCACACCCCCCCCGCAGCTGCACACATACATGACCGTACAGCCATGTGCACAGAGCCATACACACACAGCCCCTCCACACACACACAGTTACACAAACACGCTTCCAGGCACACAGCCCCTAGACACAGCCACTATTACAGCCACGCACACCTACACACACACATGCAGCCACATGCAAACACCCATACATGCACAACCCCCCCCCACAGCTATGCAAACACAGAGCCATGCACACACTTCCACATGCACACACACAGCCAACACCCAGCCACACGCATGTGCACACAGAGCCCTGCAAACACACACACAGCCGTGTGCAGCTAGACACACCCCACAGAGCCACACACAAGCACAGCTATTGCCACCCCCCCCACGTGTGTGGAGCCACACACCCACCCACAGCCACACACAGAGCCCTGTGCATGCACACGAAGCTCCCCAGGGACCGAGCCACAGTCGCACGGCCACATACGGCTGCACACACCTGCACACACAACTACAACCCCACAGCCGCACTGCAACAAGCGCAGCCGCATACATGTGCAGCCACACACACAAACAGCCGCACACACACACAGTGCTGCACCTCTCCCTGCGCACACGCACGGTCATACAGCCACACTCAGCGCGGCACGCACCCAGAGCCGCAGCCACACGCAGCCTCTGCACAGCCACAGCCGCACTGCCATGCAAACACGCAGCTAGGCACAGTCACAGACATGCACACGGCGCACACGTGCACACACAACTACAGAGAGTCATGAGCGCACAGCTGCATGCACACATGCCACACACCCACCCACAGAGCCACACCCACCCTGTCTTTTTTTCCTTCTTTTTTTTTCTTTAGCTTCA
Source organism: Chauna torquata (assembly GCA_013399475.1). Classification (NCBI taxonomy): domain Eukaryota; kingdom Metazoa; phylum Chordata; class Aves; order Anseriformes; family Anhimidae; genus Chauna; species Chauna torquata. The sequence continues at coordinate 82,088 of VXAL01016720.1, forward strand.
GGCACCTTTTGAGGAGCCTCCTGTTATTTGAAATGTCTTTCTATATTCGTCTATCCTTCTGTTCAGCTGGAATTCCTGTCCTACCCTTTGCTGGGTGTGAGCTATTCAGTTATTTTTGTGTGACTGACACCCCCACCAGCTGTCTTTGTCTGATCTAAATGTTCTTCAGACACACAAGTGGTTCCTGTGCCAGCAACCAGGGTTCCTTCAGCTACATCTTGTCACCCAAAGGCTCTGCGTTCCTTGCTGGCCGTGCAGCAACAGGCAAGGTCTGCCTGACCTGGCCTCTCTTTGGGAGGAAAGCGAGACAGAGCTAGAAGCAGACGCTGGGTACTCTGGTGACATAAACTGAAGACATGCAAACCCGACTGCAAGACGATCTGCAAGTCAATGGCGATGACAGTATGAATGTGGCCAAGGTAGCAGCAGCAAATCAGATGCAAGTAAGCATAAAATACAGCAATGCAAGAATAAGAAAAGCAAACTTCACACTTCAGCAGGCATCAGTGAATGCAGAGCGGGCCAAGAAGGGTGGTACATGCATTGCTGCAGGTTTGGCTTTGTAAGGTATGCAACAAATTCTTCAACCCATCATCATAAAAAGAAATAAGCAGTTACCTGCAGTCGTCTCCTCCTGTACTTATCACATACTTGTCATCATGAGAAAAGCGTATGTTGGTAACGTGCGCAGAATGCCCAAAATACCGCTTGTGTTTGGCCTGTTCGAAAAAGAAGAGAAGTTCAGGAATTCAGTACGTTAGCACAGCATTAAGAAGTGACGAAGCTGACTTGTGAGTGTATACAAAACAACATCCCCTGCAGCACTGGTGTCTTCGAGCTCCCAGTAGAACAAAGTCAGGACCCGATTCTGTGAGTTGTGACCTCCCCAGCTGCTGGAAGGCAGCTATGCTGTCACCTGCGAGCTGCTCTCCTGGGGACAACACAACCCGCTCCCACGCTCCTGCAGCCAGCACTGGCTGGGAGCAGCTTGGAGCTGACCTGTTGGACCTTAAAAACCGTACACTAAGGAATTTGAACATGGGGAAAAGCAAGCTGTTTAGATTAAAATAAAATAAAATATCCACTTACAAACTTTTCTGTGCATGGGAAATCAAACAGTTTCACCAGACCAAAATCGTCTCCCGTGACGATATTTAGGCCAGCATGGGTCACACATGCACAATTGACATCTGCTTTATCTGCATTTCGTGGCCAAATTCCAATGACTTCGTCTCCAAGAATGCTGTTCAGAAAGGAAGTTAAAAAAAGAAGATTAGACCATAAGACTTATGTATAAATCCTGAGCTTTACCTCCTGTGAAACCACTCCCACTGTTTTATACAAGCAGCTTGTGCAACTATGGGCTTGTCCTTTCCTCATGGGCATGTATGTACCCTCCCTCAGTGATTTTTTTACAGTAATGTTCTCTTCTCTTAGCCTGAAGTTTTTGAATGAGTGCATGCTTGTTTGGATCTGAGTATTTCTCAAAATAGCTGTTTTCCCTGTAGTTGAGGTGTCTTTATAAGTATCCCTATTTACCCACATACTAACTGTCAGATGATCTGCCCCATTGCCGCAATCTGTCAAGAGCCCTTAAAAATCAGTAATTCAGGGCAGAATTTTATGCTTGCTTGATAGCAGAGCAGTAAGAGTGGGAGGATTCTCACTTACCTTCTCCTAAAAACCTGCCTGTATTATCATCCCACTGTTTACTGCCAGATCTGCTTCTGGCCTGTTCCACTTTCTACAGGAAGAGCACAACCAGTTTTCTAATCATGTGGCGAGGGGGGGTCCTAAATAAATCCATGTCAGTAAATGTATCTTAATGGTACCCGCAACTCCTTTCTATACAATCAGCTCATGTTTCCATGCCTCCTATGCCGCTTGCGCTCGCTGAGGTTGGGTAAGGTAGCACATATGCCAGCATGCCAACAAAAGCGAACCTGTAACAGCACAGAGCAATGTGAGGGGCAAAGCACTTCACTGTTGGGAAGTCTGGGACAAGTGGCAACAAGCCAGGGTGGACATACGACAGTGATATATGACAGTATTAATAACGTTACACAGAGACAGCGTGACACCAGCCAGCTTCAACTGTGTTGAAAAAGGTGTGTAAGAGAGCTTTGGGGAAGGGGAGTGTATGTGCTTTCTCTTGCAGATTTGTCAAACCCTGGGGACATTACATGCATTTGGTTTACACAATCTGATCTTGTGCACTGCACTGTATCCTGTACTGCACTTGTCCCCAGTCAGGCAGAACTCTGTTCTTCAGTTTCTCACCTTGTCCATGTGGCCCATGTGATCTTTTCTATCATGGCAGGATCTGTTATTTGCTTTCCCAGTGGTACCTCGTGAACTTGACGCTTATAGGCACCAGTTGATACCTGAAAGCAGGAAAGAAAAAAAGCTAGTAACTTTGCCATAAGTGCATCAATTTCTTTTTTTAAAAGATTTCCAGCAGTAATAGTCTTAACAGGTTGTTTCAGGAAATAAACATCTAGGATAGAGGTTTTTTTTCCTAATTAGCTATAATTTATTATATGTAATATAAAGTAATAACAATGTTACAGGATGGTAATTAAATGAGGTATTTATATGCATACTGCACAGCTGATGAACTTCCTTTTAGTTATATACTCTCTTGCTTATCTAAACCCAATTTTAGTAAATCAGAAAAATTTCAGAAGGAAACCTCACATGTGAATTCAGCTGTCATATGCATCCCAACCTACAGAACAGGAGGAGAACGTTTCTATACTGAGTTATAGTCCACAATTTTATCCACAGTGTCATACTCATTCCCTTAAAATGAGAGAATACTTTGTCTTACTGCTGATCTTGTAGGGGAACTGAGCTATATTGCTATTGCAGGAGACGCAGAACCCAGGGGAAGACCCGAGTATTTAGAAAGAAAAAGAAGACTTTAAGTAGAGCTCTGTGAACATATAAAGGCAATCTAAGTTATCTGATCTACATCAGAAGATTTAGTGACACCTTGAAGTTCAGAGTAACTTTGAAAGCCTCCCTTACCCTTTCTTACCTCTATCTTGTTATTATGTCTGATAGCAAGTAAGTCACGATAAATAGAAACAAGCGTAGGCCTACATGAGACATACCTGAATGTACCTGCTGTCTGCAGAAAAATCCATCTGGATGACAAAACTTGCAATGTCTTTGCAGTAGCCTATTCGGTTTAGGGTTGTACCTTGAGTGAGATCATAAAAATCTACAGTATGTTCTTGTGAACCCACGGCCAAAAACTTGTTATCTGGGCTGATCCTAGACAATAAAATACAGAATGAGAATATAATTTACTGTTTCTGTGCAAGATTTTCTCTTGCTTTCAAGGATAACACAAGGGGACAAATTTCTGTTACTGGGAAACCAGAGAAACCTTGTATCAATAGCAAGATTCAATACAAACCAAACACTGATGCTTAACAGGCAGATGGGAAAGACTGAGGATGTCATCCATAGCAAACCGATCTTAATATTGCACTTGTATAAAGTGCACAGCACGATGCGCAGAGTAACACTAATCCTCTGTGAGGAAGCAACAGGATTTGCAATTTTATGATGTATTATAATATTAATTCCCAGAATCATAGCTCCACAGTGTACTAATTACTAGCTGTACTCCAGTGGATGTAACTGAATGAATCGCATGAAAAAAGAGTGCTATAGAAGGTAAGTAAGCTTAAGGTACCATATTCTGTCAGTCAGCCAGTAAATGCATTTCATGATTTCATGCAGGCTTCAACAAATACGGAGTTGCAAAAAATCTGGAAATCAACTCAGAACTGGGTGAACTATTCCCTGAGCAAGGGCTGTTTATTCAGAGAACTTCAACTGAAATTTTTGACATACCTGATATCCTGAATTGCAGACTTCCTGTCTCGCTTTTTGCCCCAAACCTTAAGGCTGTTAACAAGTAAAATAACAAATTCTCCATTCTTCATGCCGATTGCAACCACCTCACCATCAGGACTGTATGCAGCACATCTTGCCGGATGACCTAGATTGACTTTGTTCAGCAGTTTCTGTATGAACAAAAGCAATAGTATCGTACCTTCACTGTAGAAAGCTGTCAAGCAAACGGCAAGCTTCCAAACACAACGTATAAAAGCCACTTATTAAAAACAAATTGTGTAGAGTTTCCTCTAAATATAAACCTGAAATTTCACATAAAAATCACATCCCACCAGGCATATGTTGCAAAACAGAATTCAAGATATAGATCTATCTTGCTGCAGGACGACTTCAATTTTGACACCAGAAAGAATACTATTTAGCAGAAAAGGGTGAAAAATCAGTTTCCTAATTTGTTTAAAAGGTTATTTTGATAGCTTCTATAACTGCTGAGAAGGATAGTTTTTTTATTTTTATTATTTGCTATATGAAAACATAATAAAATACTCTTGCATTTTCACTTACCTGATTGTACTAATAATATATTCATTTTCCACATTAAAAATTATCCCTACTAGGCTCAGGTAACTAGCTTTTGAAAAGGTTTATGTAGCCTAGCATAACCAGAAAACCTTTTGTTATTTTTAAAATTCATTGCTGATAAATGCAATTTGACATTGGAAAAAAAAAAATCCTGATCTACATATGCAACACGACTGACTCTAAAGAAAGACTCTAAAAATGATGGAGCCATGCTTGCCGGTGAGGCAGGCTTATTGTCAGGGTCTGTGTATTAGCCAACAATCTGAGTTACCCACTGTCAGTACAGAATTAAAGTGCTTCCTTAACGCACACCAGTCTGTACTTACAGATCAAAATCTCAGTTTTTTATAATCTTTGATAAGCGATACGCAACAAAAGGCACACTATCAGCATGAATGCTTTTATGTAACTGCATTTCTCTGCAAATAGCTTGCTTTTGGAAAGTGCAGCATGCTCCTTCACCAAGGACTTACCTTTTCACATGGCCACATAGCAGGAAAAGAACAGTACCAAAACAGAATAAACACATTGGTCTTTTTACATGGCTGCGCAAAGGTGCACACATGGCTGGAGGTGTGCGCATTGTACAGCTGGAAAAATGCATGGCTATATATAACTCTCCCTTTTAATCACATTCTTTTCAATTAGTGATACTCACTTTGTCACACAGGTCCCAAATTCTTGCTGTTCCATCATTACTTGCAGAGATAAATATGTCTTTTGAGGGGTGAGTTGCTAAGCCCCAGATTTCCCCTTCCATGTGACAGTCAATTAACAAGTTTGAAGCAGCATTTTTTTCTCCTACTTCAAGGATTTCCCCATCTTTTGTTCCCACTAAAATTTTCCCCTGTCCGTAGCAAAAATAAATAAATAAATAAAAAGAAAAAGAAGAATGAGATATGGTTTGTCAATACATCAGATACAATATCATTGGCAGTAAAATACCAACACATAGAAATATCTGCGATAACTCATCCTGATTTATACTGCTTGTCCACGCAGCATCTTAAAAACAGGGGAGTAAAACAGTGATACTGTCACATCTAGAGATCTGATACCATGTCCTGGTATTACTGTTGAGTGACGGCAGTGGATTTCCATCCTGCCGTTAAGGATTTTTGTTCAGATCAAAGCGATTCCATGCAAGTTGGTACAGCATGATTCTTACATCTCCGAGCTGACTTAATATCATTTTTAGGCAATAACATAAAAATCAAAACAAGATGTTAGGCTCAGTTAGACTGTCACAGAGCGCACCTACTCTAGCTATACTGTCATTGTCTAAACTGCAAGAGCTTTCTCAGCACAAACTTGGGAAAAGCATATATTTATACGGTTTAGAAGAGTCTCCTGCTTTATGTCTCCCATCCAATCTTCACCAACAACAATATCCAGTGATGCGTGCCAAACTGTGAAATCTGCCATGTTGGCTCGCTCACTTTTCCTCTGCAGACGGAGCGCACACACTCAATGAGCTGGCCTGTCTCCAGCTGGAATGCTCGGCACCGTTTCATCTCTTGATCCCATAGCTTTACAGCTCCCCCTTCTTTAGTGCTGAAAAAGAGTACGTTGTGTTACACAGATGTCTCCTGTATGGGCTACAACAAATCTCATATATAAATCCTATCACTATTTTTCTGATTACTTAAATAATAAAACATACATTGAATCACCTTCTACTGTACTTAAAGACACCTTGCTACGCTGTCATGTAAATAGCAAAAATATGGTAGATAACACTATCACACTTCATGTTTTAAACAGTAGCATACCTAATTCGCAAAAAGCAAATTGCTCTCTTGTCACTTAATCTCAAATCTCTGTTGTGGAGATAAGCTCTGTAGAGATGATGTTACTTTTAGTAAATAGAAGAACATATTAATCACAAAGTCTCCATTGGGAGAGGTAGAGTCTGTAGACTGACAGAATTAAAACATTAAGAAAAAAATTTTGCCAGGCTGGCAGGAGGTCAGGCAACAGGGAGATCACACAGGTGTTTGCCTCACTTCTAGTTTGAAGTTCAGTACATCCTTTGTGCATGTATGCAGTACTGTGACCCTTGAGTGTCTTACTGAACAGTCCTTTACTTACCAGGACTCCTGGGCACGCTGTGTGTTATTTGGATTGAAATTTCTACAGTACAGATACGATTTATCTCTGGGAACCATTCGGTATGTCTAGTGTATTAGTTAAATAAAAATGATAGAGAAAAAAGTTGTGCACTTTAGGAAGATGGTATGTCTTACGGTCTCTCCTTGCCTCCTGTAACAATGAGTCCATCTCGAAGAGTCGTGTACATTGTAAACACCGGCCCTGTGTGAGCTTTTGCCACAAGTCTAATCAGAAAATGATCCTTCCAGACGTAGACATCTCCATTTATAGCACCAGTAAATGTAAGGTTATTCTGCAACAAATAGCAACGATCTCTGATATAATAAATATCTCAGCATTTTTGTTCAGCTTGAACTAAAATTATTTTAGCTACTGAATTTCCTGAGAAAATTCAACTGTGCAAAGAATGTAGGAATTAAAACCATGTGCACTGAGAAGGATGAGTTTAATGACTGCACTCTAATGGCATTTCTTTGAGATGTTATAATTAATATGGGTCACTGTGTAGGGCACATTCACCTCATGCATTTCATCTCAGTATCTTTCAGATGCATGTACTTGTTTTACTGTGCATGTGCTATGTCATGTCTCCTGCTGGGTAGAGGGACAGCAGGTTATCACTACTGAATTTTAGGTGACATTTCTTTCTTCTCTGAGGATGTGTCAGTGGAAATCCCACCATGGGTGGCTGGCCAGGAGCATCTTCAAGATATTGAAAATGAAGTGTATAAGCTTAAGTACAGAACTAACTCAGCCTGATACCTACTTGAGGCACCGCAGTAATTGCATAATTGGGAATGCGAAAAGTAGCAAGTATTCTGCACAGAAAATGTGCTTTTGGAGTGTGCTCTCTCAGTGTTGTGGTTCCTTAATGAACATATGGGAAAGTATTATATACTGTCACCATGAGCTGGATCACTAGCATATGTCATACTAAATACTGTCAGTGGGAAAAAAAAAAAGGTTACAGAGCCTATACACAAAATTACAATGTAATGTGCTGTCAATAAAAAATGTTCACTAACAGAGAAACCCAACCTGGTTTAGAAAATTTACATGAGGATCTAAAGATGTAGAAGTCTCACATTAAAAGTTTAAGTATTAAGCAAGAGCTCCATGGTCTTGCACTATCCACACTGTACTGGATTTCAACAAAAGGAAATTGACGCTTGCAGTTTTAATGTAAAGGTATTATAAAATTCTGTAGCAAGTAATTTGAACTCACTGCTCCGAAGGCAACAGAAAGCATGGTTTGCATTTTGGCATCTTCCATGGAACCAATGACTCCTTTCTTATACAACAAAGCACTGCCAGCTAACGTCCAGAACTTCATGTGTTTTACCCCAACAGACACAAACTGAGTGTCTGAATCTGGGCGAAACTCTACAACGAATATCCTCTCCAGGTGTCCTCCCCTGCTAGCAACTTTAGCCCCTGTTTTAATTAAGAGAGGATAAAAATAAAGTTAAATTTGCCCGCAAAATTAAGCTCTGATATGATTTTTACAATATAAATTGACCTGGTATTGGATTAGAAAACTGTTCCAGATGCTGAAAGCTAAGCAAATCCCAACATTATTTACTGTATCAAACATTTCAATTCATGCAAGCTGCTAGGTCCCTGGTTATTCCATTACATCTGACAGTTTTAGGATCTTAATAGCATGATTTGTCTCCTTGGTCACTGAAATAACAACACAGAAATTTTGAGTGTCATCAATGAGTTGCCATCTGGTGAAACACAGGGAAGCTGACACTCAAGAATTAGTGTCTCTGACTCTTTGAAAACATCCAGGCACCCGCACATTGGCCACATCAGGCCAACAGCCATTGGTAGCACATTTTCAGAGATCTGGGCTTGAACCCCACAGGCATGAATTAAATCCAGGTTTTCCACTCCCAGGAAAACAGGCCATTATGCAAAAGATGGGCATTGCCACCACCACTCCTAATGAACCTTTAAAGCACAGTAGGACTGCTGCGCTTCCTGAGCAACCTACTCTGTGCAGGGACGTTGGATATTCTCTAAACACATCTTCTGGATATAAGCACTCACGGCAACTAGGAAAATGTAATGCCTGCTTCTGAAGTGGAGGAGACAGGAGACGGGCACTAAGCACAGGTGTGCGTAGAAAGAACTCTAAAAACCTGGGGAAGTTTTGAAGTAAAGCAGGGAAACATCTGGTGAGCTGAGACACTTCCTCTCTCCCCTCCAGCATTTCTGAAGGTGATAATTCTTTTCTGGAAATGACTTTCCAAAGGCCTAACTACTGTGTACAATTTCAAGTTAAAGCATTTTCAGAAGAAAATATTTTCCTTAGTTTTATGGAATTTTGTATTACACATTCTTTCCTTAGCTTACTTCTATTTATAATAGAAGTTTAAAACTTATTTTCGTGTTAATATTTTCTAGCACATTGTTATCTCCTTTAATTGATTTTGTGACATTTAGGGAGCCATGACACTCGGAGTAAGAACGCAAATCTATGCCAAGGACTTGAAAGGAAAAGCAAATAATTGTACACAGATCTGCCAGGCTGAAGGAACATGTGTTTTACAGAGTTACCTTCTTGCCACCTCCATACTGTGATAGTATGTTCTGGATCAACTCCCACTGAAACCAGAAGTTTGCCAGTTGCACTGAAGTTAACATAGTTGACCCCTTTGGTATGGAAGCAACGTAGCATTGAAATCGTTTGTTTACTCATAGCGTCCCATATATGAATTGTGGGAGTTGTACCTACATGCAGAAAGATGTATTAAAAGAGAATTAATTCAGTATGTTGAAAGCTTCGATGCAAAATATGCATTTTTCAAGAACATGTAACCAAAACAGACACTTTTATTACTTTATTTTTTTAAAGATTAACACTACTAAAAAAAATCGTAATAGCTTGCAAAAAACACAGGGGGAAATTCTTGTATTTCATGAAGTAAGACAAATTCTAAAAGAACAACATAACATTCATGAAGAACCTCATGCAAAAGAAATTGTCTGTAGATGTTTCACTTGTATCCGCGATTCACACAGATACAATGAGGTAACATGAAACTTTTACATAACTCTGCTGACTAAAATTCACAAACAAATCAGCCTTACCTGAAAATTCTGTCATATCACCTGCATTGTGAGAGCAATGGCAAATGAGGAAGCACGAAGGGAAAACAATAGGTGAAATAAGTCATGTTTCTAATGCTGAAGTGCCAGCATCAGCACCAGAAGGGAAAAAAATTAAAAATTTGAAAATGGGTATGGATTAAATCAACAAAACAAATAAGCAGGAATATTGTTGAACTTTTTTGGGTATATTGTCTTTTATACACAAATATAACAACAATATTTAGTACTTTTCAGTTAAAAAAAAGGTATTTAGAAGAGATGTTAAAGACATGCAGTTCTTTTAATTTATTAACTATAAAACTAAAATGAATCTACATTTATACAGGATATCAACCAAAATCAGAAACACTGATTTCATGGGCTCTTATTGACAGAATAGAAAAAGGGGCTTTAACAGTCACCTGTTCCATGTCACAGAAATCAGTATCTTGAACCAGAGCTATGACTGTATGTATCGATTTTTGTGTTTAATCAACATTCAAATTGAAATGACAGCACTCAGTACAGGTGGCAAAGATGGTTTGTCAAAGTGCTCATCTACTACCATTTTTCTGCCTCACTGTTAAATTACTTATTACAGAAGTTATGGACTTGCGTCTCCTTCCAGAGTGAAATGAATTAGAATGACTCCATTATTTTTCATGAAATTAATTATTCTATTTGGGACAAACAATCCTGCATTTTCCACGCAGTCTTTACTCCTGCAAAACGTGCTAGTGAATTTAACAGGACTCTTCATGTAAATAATAAACACATCAATACGTATGGCTTCAGGATCAGCCATTACATGTGTCATAACTTCTGCTGAGATTTCACTCCAATTCCTTCCTTTTCTGTATAGCTTTGGTATTTCTCCATAGGAAATTTTCATTATTGTATTTTCACAGCTAACCATTTTACTGCTAAACAGTGCCTTGGATACAGGAAGGAAAGAGGGAATTCTGGAAATCTTATGATTACAGATTAATGAGATGATCTAGTGCAGTTCATAAAAACTTGCTTTCTGAAATATCATTATATTACAATTAACTCTAAAATCCCAACGACGCACAATCAGAGATGAAACTGTTGCAGATAGACTGAAACCATAAGAAAATCCTGAAGCTTATCTCTTTAAAATCAAATAAAAAATTTGAGGACAGTAACAGTGGCTAGTCCCAGTAAAATTCCTACACAGAAAAGCCCAAAATAAATCAGTGCCCCTGATAACTCTTGAGTAAAACTTTGTTACATGGAGAGTCACCTACCGATCTGGCTGGTTGCCACAATATTTTTATACTTTGGGTGCTGATTCACAGTTAGGCAGAGAATGTCATCAGTATGCTCCAGGTAGAAACTCTGACTACCTAATAAAATTCAAACACGGCTTTATTCACAACCGTATCGAGAAAGAACCACCACTGAAGCAAAAAATATTTAAGCAGCTTGTTGCTACACTCATGCTGTGCTCTCTAGGGGTTAGACGGGGGGGAGAGCAACAAGTACGCTGAAAGCTGCTTTGCTTTCATTCCCAGGCACCGTTACCAAACGCACTATGAACATAACCACTAACACATATATGTAAAAGCAGTATTTGGTAAACTAGCTATGTCCAGGTAATCAGGACTCAGACCAAGAATCATCCTGTAGCTACCTGTAACTGCAAGAAAAAAGCAAAACTGGCAAATGCACAGACCAGGTTTCCTGCTTAATTGAAGCAGTCAACAGGAAGCAAAGAGGAGAGCAAAGCCCTGGGAAGTTTATGCTCTGCACTATCCCCCCAGGGGGAAGGGCCCGGAAAGAAAAGCTGGGACCATGCTTCCCAGCTTCACCGGTCAGAGGCTGTGCTACGGCAAGAGCCCCCCAAAAGGCCAGCAGATGTGACAGCTTTTCCACCTCTGCCTCTCCTTGGCAGCAGAGCTGCTGAGTGCACTGCTGTCACCATTTGGATCACTGTGGCAGCAAGAGGGAATAAAATAAAGCCAGAATTCCTTTAATTCCCGGCTTTGTTTCTTGAGATGTATGGAGAATATGGAGATGTTGATGCTACAACTCAGGGCTAGATACATTGGCTTTTTGTTGTTGTTGGGTTTTTTTTTTTTTCATTACCCAAAAAAGCAGGGAATATTTCTACTCCTTCCAAAGAGCAATTTGCTCACATTGCATTGCATCAAAATGTATCCTACCCTGGAGTATGACATTGCTAAAACAACTCAAAATGAAACAATGGATGTTATTGCTCCTAAAATTTTAACAAGTACTAGTCATTTCATACCCCAGGCGCTCTCCTCTGAGAAAGCTATTGCTATGTCTTCAATGTGGATTTTAGCAAGGCATAACTGCAGAAATAAAACAGGTTCTTATTATGCTTCCTAACAGGATCTCACACCTCCTGAAAGGAATAGGATGGCTGTACAGGACAACGTCAATAGGAAAACTTGTCAGATGGAGACACAGCCATTTAAATTTCTTTGCATTCAAGATGAAAAATGTGAATAAGTTGCACGAGTGTTAAAAAGCTATAATTTTCATGCAGAAATGTTTCACTTTTACAGTAATTTTTATCTCAAAGTATTGTATCAAGTTGAATTACCAGTAGAAAGATTTTGAACTATTCCTGCTGCAGCTGTGTGGAAAATAATATCAGTACCATCATTTAGGTAATGAAGGTTGTTGCGACAATCAAATCCTCTGTATCCAAAAACATGGTCTAAAGCCAGCTCCTAGTCAAATAAAACAGAAAGAAAGAGTGAAATAAAAGAACAAACAAAGAGATCAGACAGTTTGAATCACATAAGTGAAGTCCTGAAGTAATTGCACAAGATACAATTTTCTTGTAGAGGCAATAGAATAATTAAACAATAATTAATCAGTTATCCCTGTTTCTTCTGCTTTTTTTATTGAGGCATGACATTCTCATGGACTATCTACAAAGCCATAATCGGTCAAGTAAGGCACTGCATTTACATTATTATTTCTTTAATAATTCAGCCAGCTGTACATATTTTGTTCTTTTAATTTCCATTCAAAATATATGCAACTTTAAAAAAAGGTCCAATTTTATTAACCTTCCCATCACAGTTTAATATCTATATAGAATATAACCTGTTTGCAAATATTTTTAGTTCTACTTTAAGAGTCTTCAAAAATCATTCTCATAAACAGACATTTTAATAGACTAAATTCTGACATTAAAGTCCTTATGAGAAGCAAAGGCAGGATTTGGCAACTCCATAGTTAAAACATTGACCAGAGGTGTCTTGGCCATTTCAGTTTACAGTGAGCATTGTCAAGGAAATTCCCTCCAGAAAAAAAACAGTGATGGTTAATGTGTTGCTGTTAAAGTTGCTGTTATAGCCCAGAAGACAGACTTAATTAATCTGTCCCAAACACAATTACAGCTTACTTTGAACAATTTGAATGACAGTGACGGACCAAGCAATTGTTGCAAATTGTCCACACAGTCCACAGAATATTCCTTGTTCAGCATATTTCATGGACATTCCATAAAGAAGGGGAGGGGAAGGGCCTACAGTTAGAGGAAAAGGGTATGTTCCAAAATAAACAAACGTCATCATTCAAAATCACGCACATGATTTTGCATGTGCAAAAGTGCAATTTCTGACTGGATTTTCACTGGGGTTATCTAGCAAGTGTGGGTTCTGCTGTGGACAAACATATATCTTAGCTGTACCTGTCCTTCAAATTAAGAGACAAATTTGGGGTTTGGAGAGATCTGATATTACAGGTAAGCTTCAATACCCTGAATCTGAAGTTTTTTTCTTCTGCCAGAGGTTGCTGACTATCACATCTTCTGGTGTTCACTAGCAGTGCTGAGAGCACTTTTTAGATATTTCTTACCCTTCTCTTCTGCCTATACACAACATCCCTGGAGGTCTTAAAAAAACATTTGGATTCAGAGCTTAGTGACATGGTTTAATGGTGGACTTGACAGTGCTAGGTTAAAGGTTGGACTGGGTGAACTTGGAGGTCTTGTCTTTTCCAGCCTAAAGGATTCTATGGTTCTTTCCAATGGACTGTATGTAAGTAGGGAAAAATTTCTCTCTTCTCTGACTCTATTCTGACTTCAGCTCTGCTCAAAATAGGGATGAATTTCACCCAGCACATATTACTTCTAAAGCAAATGAAAAAATACTACGCTGACCTCAACCAGTTTCTTTTTTTTGTTGATATTGTTCTTTTGCAGTTTTTCAGGTTGAGGAGCAGCTCTGCTAACTGGTGGCCTGAAACAAACATATTTAAAAAAGAAGACAATCAATAAATTTGAGAGCAAAACAAAACCTGCAAAACAACAGCATATGTTTTATACATGAACAGGCAATGGCCAATTGCATCTACATGAGTTTAATGCCTAGATTTTAGAGCTTTAAAATAGACAGACAAAAATCATATGCATTTTGATAGGATGAGCAGAAATAACATTGATGTAGATTTTGTGGATGAGTGGCAGAAAGGACCACCTTACACCAATTTTTATTTTTAAGTCGTAATGATTTAAATCCATGGGAAAATCCTTGAATACTAACTGATAGTAAATTGTTGCTTTCAGAAATGATCTAAAATGCTTTCTACTGCTGGCAGTGACTTTTCCCCAACCTTGCTTCTTCTGCAAAACCACATCACAAAACCTTGACTTGACATTATTAAAATCTTCTCAAAATCATATTAAAGATAAATGAATTACATTTTAGTCTGTATAAGTCATTCATTGGTGTGAATTTAACAAAGACTAAGGCCAGCAAAGCATCTTTATATAATTACAGTTGCTGAAAGTAACTAAAAAGACAAATCGAGAACACAAATCAAAAAAAAAAAAATTATTCATGCAAATGGTCTTTTTAAAGACAGATCACCTTTACTACTACGAAATACAGTAACTGGAAGGCCACAGGCTACAACTAACATAGAAATGATTATATGGGAGGCAGCAAAGGGGATATTTGACTTGATCCTTTCACAAAAAAAGGCACAAACCTAAGAGGAGAAGAGGGTGCTCAGCCTCTAGAAGATCATGATCGAACAAAATCAAATGTCTGCTGCACTGACTCCACTCTGGATGACTATTGTGTTAATTTGAGCATAACGATTACCCCTTTCTGGTAATAGAAATTCAGGAGGGCTAAATTCTAACCCTGTCAACAACAGAATAGACCCATAAAAATTGCACTGGATTATTAGAGAAATTAACCCATAGAAATTGGGCCTAGATTCTTCATCATGTTTGATCAGCTTTTAGTTAGAAGATGGATCTTGCTAGAAGGTCGGAGTAGAAGTGATGATAGCAAAAGAATAAAAACAGATATTACGGTTACACGCTTGCTTCAAAACATCACTTGATGACTACTGTTATTAATAAGGAAAACAACAGTGCATGCCTTTAAACTCCAATTGCAGATTCTGGAAATAGAGTTAAACTGTAAGTAAACACAAAACAAAACAAAATGCCTGGCCTCCATTTATTTAATTGACACTTGAACCTGGAAAGCATTTTCACAGTTTAAGATTTCAAAAATGAAGTTGATATACACTATATATGCTGTGAAAATTATATTGTTCTTGTCCTTATACTGTAACTACCACTATTTCTTATTTTGCAAAAACAATTGCAGAAGAATGAAATCCCTTTTGCTTAGTGGGAGCTGATTTTTCTGGGATTGCATTTTTATGAAAGTAATTAAAGACAACAGTCGAGAAAATGCACAGCTAGAACACATTGCTACATGGCTAGAATACTTATCGCAGGAATAAGTAGCATGAAAATCTGAGCTCTAAGAAAGACAGAACAGAACCAAAAGTAAACAAACTAACCCACTTCTCAAGCAAGCAAACAAATTCACTAATTACTAGCAAAGTACATTAGATCTTGTGACATTGAAAGAGTAAAAGAGTTACCTTGATCCCCTTGTAAGCAGCAAACAAAGTCAAGTAAGAAACTTAATACAGTTTAGGTGTACTTCTGACCACTTTACTCATGCACAAGCATTTTTAGAGTTGATCAGTCATTCCCTTTGGCACAAAACATGCTATTCAAGCATGCCAGCAAAAACTAAAACAGAAATTAAAGAGTGCACCAGTCTACAAACTCAGAAACATCATACCCTGGCATTACTGGATATATTCTTAACTCAAGATCCTACAGGACAGGGAGGAAAAAAAGGAAGCTACATCAATGCTTCCTGCACACTTTATACTGAAGGAGAACATGACTCCATGTGTTTCTTTATTTTCAGGTGCCTAACAGGAATGGCAATGGGTAGAAACTTAACAGTCTTATAAGCACTGTTAAGAGTTTCACACAATGGATGATTGTTTTCCATCCTAGCTCAGCTTGCAATTTAGCTTAATAATTGCTCATTGGTAGGCCAACTTACGTACAGGGACAGGCTGTACTTTTTGTTCACAGGGAAACAAGTACCTTTATTTTCTCTGAAAGTGGTCAATCAAGTCATGTTACATAAGCATCAGCGGTAATTGGACCAAATAGCAGTGCAATCACCAGTAGCGAAGGGATGGAGGAAATTATTGCCAAACTTAATTCTCTTACAAAATAAAAACATTATGTGATGCTAGAACAGCAAAAGCCATTTCAACCCAGATTTACTAAGGCCTTTGAATCAGTACTTATGAAAATAATAGTTTTCCTGTATGCTTCCTGCTCTTTTTTCTGTTTTAGTGTAATTTTAAAATGGATCGTTTTTACATTTCTTTACCTAGGCGTATCTGTTAAAGTTTATGACAAGAGCAAGCCAAAATTTTTTATGAAAGCAAGAGAACACTACCACTATGACATGACTGATAATCACTAGATAGTAAACATGAGATCTAATTTGGGAACATACACATACACACATATACTTTTATATATGTAACTATTCACAGTACACACAAACACAAATGTCGTGTGCATTCATATATACATATACTTGTATATATACACACATATGCATTCATTGCCTTATATCATCTTAATAAAAGAAACGTAAAGCAGCATCAATTTGACTTTCTTTTTTAACAAGTCTGTGACTACACCTAATTCATTTTGATACATAGGACGGCAGTGTCAAGACAAGAAATTTGCACTGTAGGAAATCACATATATTTACCCTTTGTGGCCTACGCAATCTGCTTTGTACATTCACAGCAATCTGTGCTTTTTCTGTGCTGTGTTGTTAGTACTTACTTGACAATTCCCTGCCTCCAAAGGAAAGCAAGTTAAAACATAATACAAGTATTAACGGTTTCTTTCCAGTAATGTACAATAAATGTGCTTATGTTATGTTATGGGATGAATGAGTTCCAGGAATGATAAGACACAGTCAGACATTAGAGGGCTGTCAGTTTTTCAGATACTGTGAATATATCAAATAATTTCTGTTACTAACGATTACCTTGATTATAAGCTTACAGAAGTATGCATGGCTATAAACCGGTGAGACAACTCCAAATTTAAGCTAACCAAACCTCACCCACTCTCTTTATGGGTCTTAGTGCAGAAATGTAAAAAGGTACAAGTGACAATTCACTCACTCTCACCTGACCAGTAAGGCTATCTGAAGTGCCCAAGACCAGTGAGTAGAAAGAGGAGCCTAAATCCTGGGTGGGGCCAACAGGCAGCACTAGGACAGAGAATAACTTATGGACGTACCAAAAGCTGGGCAGGGGCGGAGAGGGAATGGGGTTTTAGAAGAGTGGGGCACCTTGAGGAAGATGGGGTCTTAGAGAACAGGGTGCCAAAGCAGGAAAAAAAGTTAGATGCATTTAGATAGAAAATACAGGAGGAAAAAAGCAGACCCAAGAAACTGTTATAATAAACTCCATGGGACGGGGATAACCAACTCATGTTTTTAGAGCACATGGTATAATTGCTCTCTGAAGAGAGACACTGTCTGCATCTGTAACAAACTGGCAAGAACACAAATATTCTGTTCTGAGGCCAAAGGGAACAGAATTGGATCTGCAGAAACAATGTTGCATGGAAGCGACAAACACTGAGGTTTGGAGAAGGGACAGATGGACAAAAATGCCCTGACACTGAGAAGGTGACAGACTGGGCCCAGCAGGAATGGGCAGAGGAAAAGCAGAAGAGAGTCCAAATGTGTGGCTAATGTGTGCATTTAGATGGCTGCTAACTGGAGAGGGAACACATTTGGATGCTAGACAAAAATATAAATGAGCAAGGACTGCTCCCAGGAAGAGAAAGCAAAGGTCAAAGTGAGGTAAGACAATCTACTACTGGTAGGTTTGTTTGGACAAGAGAATTAACAACCCAAGCTTCAAAAAAATGAACGGCTCATTTCAGAAAAAAACACAAAAGTGGCTTTTAAAAGTACATTTCCACTACTTGAGAGGAAGGGGCCTCCCAAGAGCCCTAAAACTTCTGCAAAACTCCTAGCTCTAAGAAGTGATTCTGTGAATTCTAAACCTTTGGATTTTCCCATCCCAACTGACATAGGAGTTTTATGTACAACTTTTCCTGCTCTTACTTCTCCTTTACATTTTGCAGATATCATGAGACAACAAAAAAGAACAGTATTCAATACGAAAATATCCTACTTTTTAATATAGTGAATCAAAGCAAAACTGAAGTAAAACTAGAGGGAAATATCAACTGCAATCTAAATTATTTTTAAAAGCATAGCACTGAAAAAGCCTTAGCATGGGTATATTTATGATTTCACATGTATGCTGATGCACTCTTTAAAAAAAAAAAAAAGTATTGCAGAACGTACGGTGGTGATAGCCATTTTCATATTTTTGTAAGGGAAGCTAGTCATTGCATTCACATGTCATTCTAGTTCAGTCTCCAAATGTGAAACAAGCAGAAAAGCAGATTAATAAAAAGTATAATGAGTTCTGAATGAAATCTGAAGGCCTTTATTTTTGAACAAGTTCATTGTTCTAAACATCTCATAAAGTTGTTATTCTAAATATCTGTCATAAATAGTCTGGGTCTAGTGCACATAGATCTGTCGTACAATATACTGCACAGACAGGACTGTCTGGAGGATCCCTCAGCCACCTGTTTGCCAGATCCAACTTTAAGGAACACGCTGTAACATGCTTTAGGCAAAATCTAATTTTCTGTCACTGAGCTAAAAAGTTTAGAGTACTTCAGATCATGAGTCTTCAGGGGAGCTCTCTCCATATACTATCAAGGCACCAGCACCAACCCAACTTGAGCATACTCTGTAAAGTCTCTCTCTTTTCTCAGGTTTCCCTCAGGGTTTATGATCAAGTTTGAGTGGAAGAGTCTTTTCCATTTGTTTTATTATTCCTTACACAAATTCTGACACGTTTTGCAGCTGTGCTCATTGTATAAGTTGAAACATTCAGCCAATAGTATATGGAGAACTGTGGGGCTGGAAGTAGAACATAACAGGCAGACACATTAGCATCCTTCCCCTGCATAAAAAAACATAAGCTGTATCTCTTCTTTGATCCTTCCTGGAGGACAACCTACACAGCAAAAAGCCCTCAAAACACCTGAATATTTCACATCCACCCAGTGTGGAGAGCATTTCTCAGGTTCAAAGAAATGTTGGTTATGTCGTGCATTGCAACAGTATTGGCATCCCACAATTCCACACCCACCAAGTGTCGCACAAATGCAAAAGACCTTTGGGCCAGCTTTGTGCTGACCTGTGGGAGAAGTGAGATTGACTCCGAGTTCAATAGGTTAGCAGGGACTGTGAAAATATCAGTCACAATGTGTTCAAGCCTTCGGGATAACTGTGATGAAACCAGCATGCTGCCAAATACATTTAGGATGCATTAACTTGACATAATGCTGTGAGAAAGCAAAAGTGAATATTCCAAAGGATGCTACTGAAGCAGTGGACTTCTGCTGAAATAAGCCAAAAGTTACTTTCTCCACCCCAAAGATGTGTTTTTCCAGACACATTTTGAATCATTTCCACCTACACATAAATACCACACAGATTCACATTCAAAGCTTTTACACTGCACCCACAGAAGTGTGCATGTAAAAGTGCATGAGCAAATTTTGTAACCATATGCCTAATTCAGTTTATGGTACAAAGGCTTGTACCCCTTGGGGGCCACTTTGGAAGCTTAAATGATTCAGTTCATGTTGTTGTAAAGAAATAATAATCAAAAGAATAATCTTTGAAGAGAGAAAATCCAAATTCTTTACTTCTTATCGGAACATATGATTACAAATGATGCATAACAACACACTTGGGAACAGGCTCTGAGACAGGTAACTCACAGAAAGTGAGACAAGCCATATGTCAAGAAAACAGAAAACTAGACAAACATGCTAGCGCTGCTTTTTGTTTTCTACACATTCAACCTGCTTGAAAGGGTTTTCCATCACCAGGTATGTTACAAGAGTTTTCAGTTTATGTAGAGTCATGCAAATCAAACTAAATGAAAGCTGCAAACACAGGATATATGTTAGCGGTTAGTAGAATGCAAAATGCAAATATATCTTTGCCTTTTGTATTAGTAACATAAATACAATCTTTATGCAAGCTCATTTTACTTCTTATCGCATAAATTCTTTGCCAGTTAGAAAGGTCCCAGTTCAAAAGTTAGCCCTTGTCTGAAATAAAGCATAATTCCTGCATAACACACAGTATAGCTTACAATTGTCCTGGATTGTCTGGGACAGTCCCACCATTGACCAAGTGGTCCCGCGGTGTGGGAGCACTGCTCTTGGAGCTCCCACACCGTGAGACTGCTCCTGCAGCACCTCTCATTGGCACCCCACTTCTGTATCATACAGGCAGAGCAAGGAAGAGGATGCCAATCAGAGGAGCACAAAAGGAAGAGAAAAATAAGGGAGGGGGGAGGATAGGAGGACAGACATGGAAAGGGAGAAGAAGAAAAACAAGAAGGTTGGGGAGAGGAGAGAGAAACAACAATCAATTAATTATCTTAACCAAATGCACCAACTAACACAACTGCAAGACATTTAAATACTGCTCCTCAGTCTCAACTCTCCTGTTATTTTT
This sequence comes from Chauna torquata, assembly GCA_013399475.1. Taxonomy (NCBI): domain Eukaryota; kingdom Metazoa; phylum Chordata; class Aves; order Anseriformes; family Anhimidae; genus Chauna; species Chauna torquata. Next base: position 102,748 of record VXAL01016720.1, read on the forward strand.
CCATCCTAAAGCTGTAACTGCTGACAAGGGCAATATACCTTGGGTCCCCCACGAAAATACCAGACTACGGTTAATTTAAAATCCTGCAGGTAAAATATATCATGTAACTTCTACGTTCCTCCAAGACATTTGCAGACTGATCGTTACTTTCTTATGTAAATAAATAAGACAGGAAAAGTACATTTGATAAAGGGCTTTCATATTCTTTTCTAAGGCAGCACCTTAATATTACCCCCGAGTTTGTCATGTATAAGCTTTTCGCCCTTTATAATCATGACATTTCCCCTCCCAGTTTGCTTATGGGCCCAGTACTCTGGAGATCTAGAGAAGGCCAGTGTAATACCAGTTTCCTTTTTATCTCACTGGATTGTGATAAGCGCAGAGCACATGGGAAGTAGTAAAACAGAAGGCACAGCAGCTGCTCAAAGTCACAGTTACCTTGTATCAAGTACTACACCAAATCTGTCCTCCTACCCTCCTTCCCATGATGGGGGAGAGCAGAGACCAGAATTGCTGGCTTCTCTCTTTTGACAAAAAGACAGTAGAGTAAGTCTTTGTATTAATGTGCAGAGAGTCATTTGTAAATTGTTGATTCCTTTCCAGAAGGGTGGTGATTGTTGTAATTCTTTCCCCTCACAACCCAGCACTGCCTGTATCAGCTCTCAACCACATACTTGCATCTTGGCAGGAGACACAACACAGCTCTTTAGATCAAATTCATCACAATTTGTTATTTCTAGAGAGGCAATGTACTTACAATGAGTTTTTCAGATACACCATTCTTAATATAAAGTTAGAGTCCTGCAAGCTTATTCTAGCAAACTCAAAAGTTAAATTCTCTATTATAAAGATGGAAATATAGCTCCAATATAGAAGAAAATAAAACAGCAACCTTCTTGAACCAAAATTGTCGACTAGGCATCGCATCACATTTGAAACATATTTGTGTTTTATAAGCAGGGAAATAACTTGTTCAGCAACAATTCACCTTCTAAATACTACTATTTAAAGAAAGAAACAAACTGAGCTTAAAATCCTTGTCCCCAGGAAGCAGCTCAAAGCAACAGTTCCAGCTACCCGTCTCTGGTTTTGGTGTTGGAAGCTGGACACTCTCTTGTTTTTCTCTTTTTTTCTTTTCTTAAATTTAAACTTACTTTGTTTAATTCTGTGTTTCTACCCGCTACACCTATGAACAACTCACAATGCACCCTTCTGCTTTCTCAGGCACATAATGAAAACACAGCAAGGGGGACACTTCTTCCTTCTTAGATTCTCGCTGCATTTTGCAATGAAGTGAACTGGCAGTTTTTGAAGTCTTGTGATTAACTCACCCCTTCTAACTTAAATGGCCTTCCAGTTTGTAACATAATTTTCAAAATTTACACAATGTTATCAATGTCAGAGCATTCATAGTACGCAAATCCCAACAGATGCACAATCCTTGGTTCATTTTGGGGTCTTCATACAGACATATGACACAATTACATGGAAGAAATATTTGGGATTTGGAATACTTTCTCCAGACAACCTTCCCCCTCAAGACTAACAGGTTTTCCCATGTACCTGCCTGAAAGAGAACAGAATACATCCTCTTGGCTCCCTTCTTCATATCTAAAGGGACTGGGAGAGGCTACTTCAGCAGTGCCTTTGCAGAAAAAGTAAAGCTTTGTGAACTGGCCTCAGTACTATTTGTTGCCATCTCACCCAACACAGTGCAAAGAGATTTCAAGACTCCACATCCTGAAGACCTGCGATTTAGAACTTTCCCTGGACACTGACAGCTGAGTACTCGTATGCTTTTAATTATGTCTGGCTCGATCAGCTGTCACTTCGGACCCTTGTAGGTACACAGAAAAGTCACCCTAGTGCTTTCAGGAAGCTTTTAGAACATGGTCAGACAAATCCTTCATTAGCTGCTGCATTCTTTTGTATTCTCAGAAAAGATGAAATCTGGCACAGCTATGAAACTCGCTTCATAATTCAAATGTCTTTGAGAGAATCCAGCATCTCCCTGAAGCACTCAGAATTGGCAGTGTCAAGATTCTGAATAAATTGTGCACATATTGGCACAACTGAGGCCAAAAGTTCAAGTCTTTGACAACTGCAGTAGCCAACACATTAATCTCATCTTTCTGCATCCAAAACCCAGCACCTTTCACAACTTAAAGTCCTATCCCAGCACAACACCCTCAGCAACTGCAGTTTTGCCTACATTTCACCATAAAATTTCTGCTTCTAATTATTTGGCTATAAATTCTAGAAATTTATATGAATCGGATGAAGAAAAGTAAACAAACGCATCTTTGCCTAACAAGCTACATATGAAAATATGAGATCTTTTGACAAACTTATCAGAACAGCAAATTCCAAATACTGAAGATAACATTATATTAAAGTAACTGAAACTGAAAGAGTAAATATAAAAAACAGTGAAGAATAGCTGTGACCGTTTAAGAGAAAAGGTGGTAAGGACAGTTATGAGGGTTTTTTTTTAGCTGCCTTAAAATGAAGTACAAAACTGTTGATTATATAGAGACAGTACGAAGAAAAAAAGATACAGAGAACATTAAAAACTATCTTTTTGCTCTCTTCAGTCCAGAACTTATGGGATGGATTATTCCTTCAAATAGGCTGCAGCATTTTTATGTACAATCGTTACAAAAATCACTATGGATATCAGAGGCAACCTCACTACAGAGGAGGTGTCTACCCACTTAATTAGGCCCTCCAGCTATAAACACAGTGGGCAGTGTGGAAACACTTGGCCATACTAGAGCAGCTTCCTGCTTCATGTTGCTTTGTAGTTTTGGATACCATGAAGCGTATTTTCCTTGCATTATGGAGTATCAGTGCGACAAACAGGAAGCCTGTTTCATTTGTCTCATCATGTACTGCTTTGCAGGTACCATATATTTTGCTGAAAAGACTGAAAAAGGCAAACTGCCCGTTCATTTCAGGGTATGCCTTCTTCCACAGCAACAAAGCATGTTCAGCTGAATCAGCTTATGCAGTGCAGAACTGTGGATGTGGACAGAGTCAAAAGTCAAGAAGCCTGAAGTATATGTGACAGACTGAGATACTCCTCTGAGAAGCAGGGTACTTGCTTGCATCAGACAGCAGACCCACAGCCAGGTTTCAGAGAAGGACAACTTCCTAGGGGCTCTGGTGAAAAGCTGCAGAAAAAACTCATGCTTATACTCATATTGCTGATAATTCACTAGTACAAAGCAATTTCAAGCCTGGCTTAATCGGTCAACTAAACTCATTTTATGTTTGGTTTTGCATTATCAAAGCAGAATAAAGCAGCTGGAATGTACAAAGGTTTCTGGTGTAAGATATCTGGCCATCCTATCATTGGCACTTGTTACTTCATGCGTAATAACAATTTAGCAGTATTCCCCCAAAATAAAATTAAAAAAATCCTTTTTTAATTCAACCTCAAAACATCCATGTTCAGTAGATAATAAACTATGCCTTTTTTACAGAAAAATGGAGGAACAAAGACTTTATATGAGTAAATGAGAAAATGGAAAGAAATATTCTTTAAAAAAGGGAAAGAAATGGTTATGGGCCAACATTTTATTGGAAAAAAATCATTAAGCTTCCTACGACATGTCTTTAGTTAAAATGTTGTGATGAAAAAAATAAAAGCGGGGGGGGCAACATATCTCATCCCATCTTCCACACCCAACGTTTGTTCTCATATTATTCAAACACTGATTGCAATATTACTAGTTATTAATTTCTGTCCCAACATTGGGCAAAAGCAAGAAAGCTCATAATAAAAGCATGACCATTTATAAAAAGAAATTCCTTCAAGCGGAACTGCACGGATTCACAGTTTGAGTCATCAACTGAATACACTCGTGTAGCTTTAGCGTACAGGTTTTTATTTATCTGAATTCATACAGTACCTGTCATCATTTACAGGCCCCAATCATTCATAAAACTCCATCCCAAAAGGGGAGTAAGACATCCACGTTGCCAATAAACGCCATAGCTATTTGATCAATGGGAAGCATACAGTGTGCAGACATACTGTGCCTAGATCCAGTTCCCAACTACAAAGTAAATGTACTTTACTGGTTACAGATCCTCCTGTTCTGTCCCAGCCAGAGTTTTTACTGACTCGCTCCCCTATATCTGTGTTTCACTGGACCTCACGCCCTCTATGCTTAGCTCTTATCTCTTTACTGTCTCCTCTGTCCTCTCCACTACTGTTCTCCTTGCAGCTTTTTTTTTTTTTTTTAAATAACTCAGCCTAAGGCCAACATGTGCCATGGGAAGTTTCAGCTTTAACATTAACAACCTGACAAAATTATAAGCAACTGAAAATCCTTCA